>PVIW01003788.1:0-154800 GCA_004026585.1 Noctilio leporinus
GCGTTTTTGGCTCCATATAAATTTTTGAAGTATTTTTTCTATTTCTGTGAAGTCTGTCATTGGTATTTTAATTGGGATTGCATTGAATATGTAGATTGCTTTGGATAGTATGGACATTTTAATGATGTTAATTCTTCCCATCCACGAACATGGTATATGCTTCCATTTATTTGTGTCTTCCTTGATTTCTTTCTTCATCATTCTGTAGTTTTCTGAGTACAGGTCTTTTACCTCCTTAGTTAAGTTGATTCCTAGGTACTTTATTTTTCTTGTTGGTAAATGGGATTTGTTTTTTTTGCTTCTATTTCTTTTGTTTCATTATTGGTATACGAAAATGCTTTTGATTTCTGGATATTGACTTTATACCCAGCTATTTTGCTAAATTTGCTTATTAGGTCAAGTAAGTTTTTGGTGGAGCCAATCAGGTTTTGTATGTACACTATCATATCATCTGCAAATATGTCATATAACATTTTAAAAGTCAGGTTAGTAGTGATTTTTCTGTGTGTTAGCATTTTAACAATAAAGCTTTCTAAAGTAAACACCTAAAATGCATAGTTTCCGGCCTCAAGGATCTTACAACCCAGAACAGCAAGCAAAAGAGCATTAACTACATGATCAGAGGGAATAAAGACAAGACACTACTAGTCTGCGAGGAGTGTTTTCTTGCAAAAGTGTGCATAAAGTGAAATTTTTTAAAGTTTCCCACAAGGGACATTGAATGAAGACTTTATTCTTTCATCTCTAGAGAGGCAGCTGCCTGTGAATGGCCTCTTTGCTCCGGGGTGGCTACACTCAGCCCCTTAGGAAGAAACCACAAGCCAGCCCCAGATCCCACCTGAGTAGGAAATGTCGGGCTCACTCTTCTAGATCCCTGTTCCAGGGCTACTCTTAATACTGCCCATCTGTCTGAAAGAAGGCCTGTGGGTGAGGAAGAAAGATTTGAACAGCTTCACTGATTTAAATTTACTCTGAAACCTTGAGCGTTGCCTGACATGAGTTACTGCCAAATTATAGGTAACATAACAGATGTTAACTTTGTGCCATGTATGGATTCATCCCATGGCAGGACCCTGAAGGTGCCAAACCTGTAGGGTGAGGAAGGCACGCTAGGCTGACCCTCAGTGCAGGTTGCCTGCTGTGATCCCCTCATGCAGGGGCTCCTGCTGCTGATGGAAATCCTGACCATATGGGCAGGGACATATGTCACGTTAGTAAAAGTTGTAAATAAAAAGCACAGAAGAGTAACTTTTTCTAATAGGAAAACCTAGGATGGCTTCAAGGGGGAAGAAAACAGGCTAACTATTAAAGGATTTGGAAGAAGATAAGGATTTAGAGGAAAAAGAACATCCAAATAGCAGCTAACACTTCAGTAGCTCGTACTCTGCCAGATCCTGTCCTAAGCTCTTCATATGTATTAAATGAAACAATCTCCATAATAATCCAGTGAGCTGCATCCTGCTATTATACCCATTTTGCAGATGAGGAAACTGAGGCAGAGACGTTAAGCAATTTTTCTAGGGTCCCAAAGGGAGTAAGTGGTACCACTGGGATTGGAGCCCAGTGAATTTGACTCTAGGGTCTATGTTTTGACCTCTCAGAACATTTTAGTAAATGGAGTCTAGTTTTTAAAAAATGTGATGGGGAACACTAAATGTAAAAGTGTGCTGGTGCACAGAGCAGGCCCTCCATGGCATGGCTGGAATAGAAGAAATATCCTTAAAAAGTAGGAGGCTGTGATGTGGCTATCCTTGAGATGCTGAAAGAAGGCTTGAGAACTTCTTCCTAAGGAAGCCACTGGACATGTTTTTGAAAAGGAGCTGACACTTAGATAGACTGATGTTTTAGAAATATCTCTCTATTGAGCACAGGAGAAGCAGGAGACTGAGCTCTAGAGGCCAGTTACATAGGAGACACTGAAGGCCTGGTTTACAGAGCCATCTCACTTAGAGGGGACAGTGAAAGTGAGGGTCCTTTGTAGATGAGAAGTGGCCTTTCATCTGTTTCCACGTCACTGCTGGGTCCCTAGTAGGATGTGAGTGGTGAAGACTGAGGTGCTAGCCTGTAAACGGGTGACAATTCACCGATAGTAGCATCATCTTCAAGCAGTTCCTTGGCCTACTTTAGACCTCAGTTGAATATTTGATTTTCAAAACCATCCTGCCACATCAGCAGCCCCCTTTCTCCAACTTTGAAGCTAGAAAATCGTTCCAGAGTCTACAATGTCTAAGAAAGTATTTGGGGGCACCTGGTGCAGCTTTGGCTTTTTCGGGTCAGGTCTGCGGGGATGCAGCTGGGACAATTTGCTGGACAATTTTGGAAGCAGATGACTCCAAGCCCAGACTGTGTGCTCTGCCTGACATGTGATGTCCTCACACTGTAAATTGCACACATTATAGCCAGGCACTCTCTTTATGGCTTACTTTCATCCTGAAATGTTCCAGTGTTACATTTTCATGTAACTTATGCACCTCGGATGTTGTAAAAACTGCCGTAAAAGTCAATATAAACGCAATAATGTCACGTCAGTCAAAGGCAGCGGAGCAGCCCTTTTGAGCAAACAATTGGGAAACCAGAGGGAAAACTCAATTGCTCCATGTTGCACATTGATTAAAGATATGAATCAGAAAATTAAAGGGCTTTTGGAGTTTAGGTTATTACTAACTGCTTTACTTTATGGAGCAATTACTTTGATTCTATCTCGAGTCCAGTAATGTGACTGCCAGCATATGGCAAGAGGAGTCCCTGAGTCTTTCTTATTAATGTGAATTAGTCAAGATCAGACTAAATGAATGCATGCATGCATCTTAGCCATGTGAGTTTATTTCCTAAGCTCTGTATTTAAAGTTACAAAGAAATAATATATAGTCACATCTCTATTAGACTAAACCTGCATATTATTTTCATCAGGATCATTGTAATAGTCATCTGCATGTTTAGTTTATGTTTTCTCAGGCTATGTTGGGAATCCTAGGGTATTGCCAACGTGGGTTGGTTTGAGTTGTGCTACCACCAGGTTTGACCCATTGAGTGCTGAGATATCATCCTCTTCTGATCGTCACGGTATCCAAAAGTCCATAATCAGATAGCCATTCCTTTAGAACTTGAACTTGTATCATCAGATTGAATAAACTTGAGCACAGGAAAAAAAAAAAAAACAAAACCTTAGCTATAATTAATATGACCTTTTGGGCTTGGTAGTCAGGAAGCTAAGAGCTAAATTTAATGTTCAGTTGTAGTAATTATCCCGTGCTGGATTCCAGGCCTTGTGTGGGCCAGGCACGTTTCGTGGGTGCTCAGTGAAGGATGGCTGAGTAAAAGAATGAGAGATAATGATTAATGGTGACATTTTCATTGCTTCCTGCGAGTGAGAGTTTTCAGGTACACTAGGTGCTTCCAAACATGACCGTAATTCATCTTAACAATCACCTTCTTAGCTATTTGCATGACCATTCCACAGATAAGGAAGTAGGTTCCTAAAGGTTACATGATTCACCCATGTTCACCCAATTTGGGTTTGGAACCAGGGCTCTCTGACCTCAGCACCAGCCCTCTCAGCTATTACCTGATCATGCATGGGGGAGACAAAAGACTTGAAATTAAGGGAACTAGGACTGTTCTGAGAGTCAGTTTAGAAACATGGGGGATATTGCAACAGATATATTCTTATAGAGAGGACAGTTTTCAAATGAGTATATCTTGATTATAAGTGGGTTGAGAGTTCCAAAATATCTTTGGGAAAAAGTGAATCAGGCAGCAAGAGTGTTGTTCAGCAGTAGAAGCGCTGACCAAATGAGCATCATGGAAGCTGGTGTGGGTAGGGCCCACTGAGAATGTCTAAGTAACCAGGGCCATAACTGGGCTTTGCACATGGGCTTTGTCACAGTTATTTTGGCAATTGAATCTAAAGCCACTGTCAAAACTCCCTTGTTTTGGTCCCAGAGCCAAGCAACTCGCTGATTTGGTTTTGGCATGCCAGGTGTGGTTGTCTGCAGGGAGGAATGTGCTGGCTGTACCAAATCTGATTGGCACAGGAATTACGGTATTGGAGGAAATTAATTAGTGAGCAGTCTAATTTACACAATGTCTCTAAGGTTAATTGGAGACTGCTCCTGACTAGCCCATTCATTCTGGGATGCTGACCAAACTAGGTTTCTGAGTGTGCAAGCCGAGAGGCCGATTCTGGACTGTAAAGTTCACCAAGGTTAGGAAGGCAAGGCTGGAAATTCCTTCTTCAACACCTGGTATCACCTTTATTCAAATTTTTATGAATGATTCTCTCTGCTTTCTTTCATAGTAACTATAAATCTTCTGGTTCCTGTGCCACTTAACAAGGGGGATATGTTCTGAAAAATGCATCATTAGGCAACTTTGGCATTGCACAAACATAACAGTATACTTACCCAAACTCAGATGCTATAGCCCACTACCCAGCTAGGCGATGTGGTACGGCTCCTAGGTTACAAGCCTGCACAGCGTGTTACTCTACAGAACGACATGAGATTAAATCAAGCACTAGAGAAAATGATGCAATTAAGAGATGCAGTGAACACAAGATGCATGAGGGTCCTGCCAGCATTAACACAGCGCACTGTTTTACAGCCAACTTTTTTCTAAGTAGCAAGACTGCACTCTAAAATAATAATTAAAAGGAGAGTATAGTAAATACATAAACCAGACATAGTTTATTATCATTATCAAGTAGTATGTATTATACATAGTTGTATGTAGTATACTTTTATATGACTGGTGGTGCCATAGGTTTGTTTACATCAGCATCTCCACAAACACATGAGTAATATGTTGTGCTGTGACATTGCAGTGGCTGTGATGTCCCTTGCTCTGTTATCATCTATAGTACCACCATGATGATCTGTCATTGAATGAAACATCAGTACATGGCACATGGCTGCATTTTACTTGTTTGGCTTTAGATGTGCCTTGTAAATAAGTTATTTCAGATGGTTTTTGTTTTAAAGGCTAGTGGCTTTGAAATAAACATGAATATACAGATATGCCTATGTGAGAAAAGCCCAAATCAGCAACTCCATTATCAGTATACAGGGACAAGGACTATATAGCACCTTGTTGTGATCAGGTTCCTGAAGGAATATGGTAAAGAGAGGTTACAGTGGGAAAAAATAGGAGAGATAGTGCCAAACACCCTCTCTTAAACTTTGCCAAAGGAAGCTCAACTGTCCTGCGTCTATTCATTCATCCATCCAACTACCCATCCATTGATTCATTCTTTCTAACTAATTCTTACTAAGAATTAATTACGTGCCAAAAACTGTTGAGCATTGGGATATAGACAATTAGGGGTTCTATTAATGAGGCAGTTTAACTCTTTTTCTGTTAAATCTTTGATGCCAGGTGCCATGGTCAGGTGTACTCATCACACATTTATATGAAGGGTATTTTAGGGACCCTACACACCTTCCCTCAGTGCTTCTCCTAAACTCCTGTGACTTTTTACATCCCTTCCTGTGTCTCCTCTCTGCTGGAGACAAAGGGGGCTGCAATAGACAGAAGACTAAATTTCTAAATGAAGTTCCCAGCTTGGTAATAAAAATGTTTGAGGAGATCCTCAAATTATTTCATAGCCCCTGGTTGCCTACAGTTGTGACCAGCTCTAAGAATGTAGCTAGAGATACTCCCCAGACTTCCCAGGCCCTCATGGCAGCTGGAGCCTGAGGGTGCCACCACATTCTCTGTGCTGCAGTAATTGTGTATTCTTGTCCCTTGTCACCATCTTCATGACCTTTGTTTTACCTTTTCTTCCTCTGGCCCCATAATTATCTCATCTCTTTAATTTACCAGAGCTTTGGGCAGGATAATTTCATCAAGGATAGTCTCAAGAGGAATTGAACCTGTTAGATTTTTGGGAAATCGAAAAGCTTTATGAGGGTCTTGTCTTCATGCCTCTGGATTTTGCTTGTACTCCCTGACTTGGCCTTTACTTGGTGGCCACAACACACTGACAAATGGATAGGGAGAATGCAGGTGAAGGGAGCAAGGGTTCAGTAAACAGTGCCAGTTTATTCTGTGAAAATAAACTTGGAATGGAGAAGAGGTCATTTCTACACAATTTAATTCATCATTTCTTCATATAATACATATTCATTCATTCATCGCCCATTCCTAATTATCCATTCATTTCTTTACTTAGTATAAGTTCTGTTGGTTGAACACCTCTTTTACCCAGCTATATGCTGGTGGAATTTCCAAGCTCTCCAACTTGACATTTATTTACTCAAAAATGTATACTTTTTAAAAAGATACTTATGTATTTTTCCTTAAGTAAAAGTTACTTATTTCTTAAAGTAAGTTATAACATTTTTGCTTATATTATGAAATGATGTTATGGACCAAACAGTATCCCCCAAATTCATAAGATAAAGTAAACTGTAATGTGGCTGAATTTTGAGACAGGGCCTTTAAGAAGGTAATAAAGGTTAACTGAGATCATGAGAGTGGAGTCCCAACTCAATAGGACTGGTGTCCTTACAAAAATGGAAAGAACACATGAAGGAAAGGCCACCTACAAGCCAAGGTCAGAGGCCTAGGAAGAAACCAAATCTGCTGACGTCTTACTCTTGGACTTCTAGCCTCCTGAACTATATGAAAATATATTTCTATGATTTATGCCACCCAGTCTATGCTACTTTGTTTTGGCAGCCCAAGCAGACTAATAAAGATGGTAAGAAGGAAAAATATAATATGATCCTAGGTAATAAGAAACATAATATTAAATTATACATACTTTACATAACATATTAGTATTAGTGTCTTACAATAATATACTACAATTTAAAATATTTCTCTAGGCTGATGTCATTTTGAAACCCTCACATTATAAAGTGGAAATCACTTGTTCTAATCCCCATTTAGCTGGTGAGGGAAATGAGGTTCAACAGAGATAACTGACTCATTCAAGGTCATCCAGTTAGAAGGAAAAGAAACTGGTAGTTGAATCCTTTACATCACAGAGGATGGCCTTACTGGTAGTAACGGGGAAAAAAAAAACATTTGATGCAACTCCAAAAATATTTTTAGGACATCAGGTCAACAGAACATTGAGTAATATGTCTAAGTGTTTCCCATCCTGACCCCACACCCTTCCAATTTAAGTAAGTCCCATGTAAAACTCTGCAATCAAACACAAAGTAAATTCTAAGACTATTTCAACATTGTAAGTAAAGCCATCACTTTATTTTTTTAATTATTTAAACAGTAAACTACCCAAGTTCACCAACAATTCAATTCTCCCTTTAGGAAAATTAATTTACTTGCACATTCTATAAACACACATCATACCAAAAGATTCATATGTACTCAAATCAAGAAAGCAATGCTGAAGAACTGTGGGGACAGAAAGAAGAGCATCCAGTCTCCATCAGTGGAAAGTGGGGAGCCTGAAACCCCCAAATCCTGGCTTCAGCTACTTATTTATATTAAAACTTAAATGAGAATAACAGATTTGCTTTACAGATAGTTGTAGATTTTTCTGAGAAACATGGGCAACTTTGTCTAACCCTTCCTGCCTACCTTTCTTCTAGAAATCTTCTTCTTCCCTCCTCCTTTAATGAGTTAAGTGGGCACTATCATTTTCTTACTCATCCACCCCCAAAGAAGTAGAGGCCAATTATAGAGTCTCACTCTGCTAGCATGGTGGATTAGTCTGGTCATGGCACCTAACTGACATTAACCCAATCAAAAATCTTCCTATGCATCTTAAAATTTGGGCTCTAAAAGAGGAGAACCTTTCCTGAGATATGATATGAGGCACTGGATGTGTAGGCTACCATGTCCCCATTATTCAGAAGTCATCTATGGGGAGACAGTGACAGTGGAGCTGATTGTGATAGAAGCACAGATGAGAGAGGAATAGAAGGAGGAGGGTGATAGAACTGCAGTCCCTGATTCCATTCCAAGTGGCCCTGTGGCCCAGAACATGCATGCCCTTCCAGCAGCCAGGCGAGAGAGGAAGTTTCCTTTGTGGCTAAACAAGCTGAGGTTATGAATAAAAGACCCTGTGATATTGATTTATAACAAGAAATGCGTATTTGTTTCTGGTACAGAACTCCTCAAAGCTTGAACTTTCTAAGTGATAGAAAGATGAAAGTGTCTTGATGTTCATCACCAACCCCATTCAACCACAGCACAGTGTATTAATAAGGTAACTTTGGGAAACACCTAAGAATAGGGGCTAGTTGCTAGGGGAACCAACCATGAGATTAGAAAGTTGACCTTTTAGTGTTACCCTCAGACCTCTGGGGAGGAAATAGGGCAGGGGCCTGGAGATTAAACCCATTACCAGTGGTCAATAATTTAATTAATCATGCCTATGTAATGAAGTCTCCCTAAACCCCAAAATGATAGGGTTCAGAGAGTTTCTGGGTTGGTGAACACATGGAGGGGCCCAGAGAGTGGCACCCTTGGAGGGCATGGGAACACCATGGGCCTTCCCATGGGTCTTGCCCTGTGCATCTCTTGCATAGGCTGTTCCTGAGTTATTTCCTTTTATAATAAACTGACAATCTCATAAGTAAAATTTTCTCTGAGTCTGTATGTCACTCTAGCAGTCTACAGCTGATAGGTCAGAAGCACAACCTAGACTTGCAGTTGGTGTCAACAGTTGGAGTGGGAGGCAGTTTTAAAGGACTGAGCCCTTAACCTTAATCCTGTAGGATCTGATACTATCTCCAGGGAGATAGTGTCAGAATTGAGTTCATTGCTTGATGGTTTGGGGAAAAAACACACCCTGGGGACCCCCGTCTATTAATGAGACACAGAGGGTAAGGAACTATATCAAATATTCAATACAACCTTGAAAAGATGGCAGCAGGTTGGTCTGAATTTGCACAGTAAATGCTTAGCTGGCAGGGGTCATGACACAGAAGAGGAAGGGGAAAGAGAGTGAAATGGCAAAAAAAAGGAAGCATTCTCTTTCAGTTTTGCCAAAGATAAACCTTGCCTGAGAGAAGAAAGCTCCTCCAGCACAGGAAAAGGTCTTAGCTATCTGCAGTCCTATGTTGTTTGCAAATAGCAAATACTGGATGCTTTGGCTTGATTTTTATTCCTCCTCCCTGAAACTTTCTGAGGCCCGTGGAAGGCACCAATGCATGCAGAAAGACCCTGATCCCCAGATCACAGAATTTGAACTTCATTGTTTTTATCCCAGTGCAGAACAGGACGACTTGGCCTGGTCCCTACAGAGGTCTCAGCACACATAAGACCCCTTTACCACAAAATGAGGGACTATGAAATTTGTTGAGCTTGTTCAAAGTCTCAATTTCCCAACAAGCAATTGAAACTTGGGGTTATGTGTTGAGGTAGACTTTAGACTCTTTTAATGGCATTCAGAGACATGGTTCTCCAACCAATTGGCATTCAGGAAATGTTTATCAGTTCTGACAGCCGCACGTTCCACCCTGGCCAATTTTAGCTCCTGTGACTGGAAGTGACTTGGATGTTTGAAATTCTGTAAAATACAGGCTAGTTTTGAAATGGAGCCGCAGATCTACAATGGTATTCTGGCTTAGCTCTTAGGCAATTTAGGTCAAAAATTCTCTCATTTCTGAATAAGGAAAAGCTTCCCTGAAAGGACTGGTGATAAATTTTCAATAAATCTGCTGGGTGGCAGGAAATGAAAGAAGAATTTTTTAAATGATTTATGAACCTGAGTGAAATGATATTTTCATTGCTGTCCACTTTCCATAATTTTTCTCTTTTAAATTCCCTTTAGTATCTTTTCAAGGAAATAAAAGAAAGGAGCTAGCATCCTTTGGGAGGTTGTCTTCAAGACAGTCAGCAGAGGACTATATATATGCAGGTCTGCCCATACATGTATATAAGCCAACTTCACTCAGGAGCACCTGGTAATTGTTTAAAAGTGCATTTGCTTCTGTATTGATAGAAAAGAAGATATTTTTCAACAAACATAGTTTTGAGATAATTGTTTCCTTCGTAAGGACTTTTATAAAAACTATTTAATCTATTTTTTAAACTAGGAGGGGAAGTCAATTTCTTGAACTCTATTTATTCATTCACTCACTCTTTTTCTATTAATTTATATTTGACTTGCCCCAAAGAGAACACTGCGATTATAGTCAACACCTGCGTCTTATTTCTCATCTGCTCTGCATCCTGGGCAAGGGGTAGAGTGTTGTTAGCTGTTTGTACGTGCATACACATGTGCTCACCATTTAATGAGCACCTACTTTGGTTTTGTGCTCTCTGCCTTTCAAGCATTCTATTTTTCAATCTTCTCGAAAGTCCTTGCAGCAAATATTATAAGACTCACTTGAGAGAAAATATAACTGGACTCGGAGGTTGGGTGACTTGCTAGAGTTTCAGTGAGAGGTAGAGCTGGAGTGAGTGATCTCCTGAAAACTACCTGACCTCTCCCATCTTTGTGTTCTCTTAGATCCAATGAATGGTCTCTTTCCTTCCTTCTAGTTACAACAGTGACTTCAGAACTAGTTTAGAAAATGTTGGGCTTATTCCACAAATCAGAGACATTGATTTAAATATCAAATGGGCCTAATAACAGCCTCCCCACCCCCACCCAACCTCACTAAAAGAAGGATCCTCACTAAGGCCAAACCCTGTATTTGAAATAGAAGAAAATGAAATGTAAATTCACGTGCAGGAATTCAAACAATATGATTCATCAGCAAGCCCTGACAACTCTACTGAAGGTGTCATCCCTTTGAGAACCAAGTGACCACGATTGGCAATAGGTATTTAAGCAGGTCCTTCTGAGCACCTGTGCAAACGTTCCTTCCTCAGAGCTTTAGTCCAGTTTGATCTTGGGGTTTTAGATCAAGGACAGTATCGACAGACACCCATGCATATGTGCACACGTTTGAGGGTACATTTTAATTGGTCCTCGTTTAATTTTAATCTTGCTTTACTTCCGTGACCACTTTAAGATGTTTTGTTTTCACATGTAGCCTAATTCACTTCCATTTTTGTCCTTCCTTTCCTTCTTTTCTACTCTCCCTTTTCTTTTTGCCCTTCTTTCTTTGCCCTAATTTTATCAATTACTCTTATTTCACCTCTAACCTTGAGGGGTATTTTTTTCATCTACATCCTCTGGCTATACTCATTTCCAGTTTTCTAGATGTCCCCATCTAGAAAAAAAATTTTTTTTTTTTGTCCCCAAGCACTAACCGGAGATGGTTAGGGTTAATTCAGGACTTTTCATGGGAAACCCACTACGTGGTTCTAGTCTGGAATTAATAAATGGTGGTCCAGGAAATTAAAGGGGCTGATGCTCTTGTACTTGTTTAAAAACTTTGTCCTATCACTGATCCTTTGGCTGGTTGCTTTTTTGGCTCTGAGACATCTTGAGGGAAAAAGACCTGTTATCTTTACAGGTCTGTTTCCCTGAACTGAGAGTCAGCTGTGAACATTATTGAACACTTGGAAGATCAGCTGCCTGAGGCAAACATGTGGGACCCACCAGAAATGTTTCAGCTCTTCTGAAACAATCCATGGAAAGGCTACCTGCACAGACAGCTTTCATAGGGAAGTGCCAGGAAATTAAGAGAAAGCTAGTTGTCATCTCCTTTGGAGCTAAGGTTCCCATTCTTCTCTCTCCCTTTCTCTCTATCTCAGCCTGTCTTACACAACCACACACCCGCCCGTTTATGCAGCTCTGAGACAGCTTTTGAGTCTTGGGAGCACAATCGCCTCTCCTCCTTAAAATGCAGACTGGCTGCATGACACTGGCTTTGAATTCCATCTGTGTGGATTCTTTGGTATCATCGGGTCAGGCCCATGGGTGAGCTAGTGTTAAGGAATAAACTTTTCTTGCCCTGATGTTGTCAAACCAAAGGTTTATGTAGACAGAGCTGTGTGGTCTTTCACACAATGGAGTCAGGGTAATTAAAGACAACTTCTTGATCTTTCCACCTCCCTCTCCAGATATGCCCTCTTTTACATTGTGGGGGTGCATTGTTCTTTCACTAGGGTGCTAACCTAAAACAAGTCACAACTACAATCTGGCCATATCCTAGTATTCAACAGTGAGCATACCTTAGAGAGAGGACCTGCTACTGATTTAGGTGCTTCTCCAGATCTATCCATACTGCTGCAAGGGTAAAATTTTCTTCTTTTTTATAGCTGAGTAGTATTCCATTTTGTAAATGTCCCATGGTGGTTTTATCCAGTTGTCTACTATGCACACTCTCACACCTGTCAGAATGATCTCATCAGTAATCAACAAACAACAAGGGCCAGTGAGGATGCGAACAAAAGGGAACCCTTTTGCACTGTTGGTGGGAATGCAAGTTGGTGCAACCACTGTGGAAAGCAGTATGGAGACACCTTAAAAATTAAAAATAGATCTGCCTTTTGATCCAGTGATCCTACTTCTGGGAATATATCTAAAGGAACCCAAAACACTAATTCAAAAGAACATAAGCACCCCTGTGTTCATTGTAGTATTATTTACAATCACCAAGACATGATATATATTCTTGATTAATAGACACTCTCCTTAACTTGAATCCTGAATCACAACCTTATATATAGTAATTCATGTCTCTGGCTGGTGTGGCTTAGTGGATTGAGCACCAGTCTGTGAACCCAAGTGTTGCTGGTTTAATTCCCAGTCACGGCACATACCCAGATTGCAAGCTAGATCTCCTACCAGGTCCCCAGCTAGAGGCAGGTGAAAGGCAACCATACATTGCTGTTTCTTTCCCTTTCTTTCTCCCCTCCTTACCCTCACTCTAAAAATAATAAATACAGTATTTTTTTAATGGCTACACAAAAATCCACCAATTTTATTAAATTTTTAAAAATGAATGCTGATAGAGCTGTCACAGTACATTCTAACAGAATTATTTCCAATGGAGTTAAAGACAACTAGATAGTACAAGAGCTATCTCGCAGAAAAAGTCAAAAAACTTTTTGGCTGACCCAATATAAACAATGGGGAAGGCAGGTAGACCAGATATCTCTTAAATCTCCAGCTCTATCATTCTAGGAAGGTTTGTGCTTCAAAATATAGAAGATTAGAACCTACTATAAAGGAACCATGGACATGGACAACAGGTGGGATTGACTTTGGGGGGAATGGGTGGGTGGGGAGGGGGACAGAGGGGAGCAAAAAGGGGATGGATGTAATACCACAATAATAAAATTTAAAAAATAAAATAAAAATTAAAAAAATGAAAACAAAATATAGAAGATTACAAACTCATACACTGTGAAATCAGGTTGAGAAAATGTCATATTTCAGTCATAGACAGAGAAAAACCTAACTAAAATTTTCCACTTTACTCAAGGAACTCAAACTACACTCAGTGTCAGCATAGAACTGTTCCATTGCAAATGAATTCTAGTTTGTAGGATGGATAGGGTGTTAGTTTCCTGAGGTGCCATGAAAAAGAACCACAGACCCAGATGGGCGCCTTAAAAAACTGAAATTTATTTTCTCATTATTCTGGGAGCTAGTAATTTAAGATCAAGGTGTTAGTAAGTTTGGTTCCTTTGAGGCCCCTCTCCTTGGTTGTAACTAGCCCCTTCTTTCTGTAACTTCACCTGGTCTTCCTTCTGTATGTGTTTGGGTCCTAATTCTATCTTTTTATAAAGATACTAGTCATATTATATGAGGGCCCACTCTACTGACATCATTTTACCTTAATCATCTCTTTAAAGACCCTGTCTTCAAATATAATCACACTCTGAGGTAGTGGGGTTTAGGGCTTCAAAATATGAATTTGGGTAGAAAACAATTAAATCTCTGACAGGTAATGAAAAAAAATATATAAATGACATATTCCACCAAACTATGATGGCAGAGCCTCTTCTGGTCTAAAGTTTGAAGAAACAGAGAAGCACTAGCTTAAAGAACATTAATGTTCATATATGGAAGCTCTAACCACTATTAAAATCAAAAATAGATATTGTCACTTCCGGTTTTATCTTGGTGCCAATATTCTTACAACATTTTTTAAAAGATTTTATTTATTTATTATTGTTATTTTTTAAAAGATTTTATTTATTATTTTCAGAGAGAAGGGCAGGGAGGGAGGAAGAAAGGGAGAGAAACATCAATGTATGGTTGCCTTTCACCTGCCTCCAGCTAAGGACCTGGCTGGAGACCTGGCTTGCAACCTGGTTATGTGCCCTGAGTGGAAATTGAACCAGTGACCTTTAGGTTCACAAGCCAGCACCAATCCACTGAGCCACACCCGCCAGGTACTTATAATGTTTTGATGTGTAATTCTTTTTAAGGACAAGAGAGTTCAATGGGAGAGGGCAAAAGGAATTGAAATGTATGACTGGGTGCATTCTCCCTCACCTTACATATTTAAATACAAGACATGAACATTTCTACAGTTAGATTAAAATAAGGAGAGTCATTCATAAAGGTTGGGAGTTGGAGGCCTAGGTAAGCAAGAC
Organism: Noctilio leporinus; assembly: GCA_004026585.1. Taxonomy (NCBI): domain Eukaryota; kingdom Metazoa; phylum Chordata; class Mammalia; order Chiroptera; family Noctilionidae; genus Noctilio; species Noctilio leporinus. The sequence continues at coordinate 14,422 of PVIW01003788.1, forward strand.
TGATTGATGAATAAAAAGTCTGACTTATTTTACTCTGCAACCTTCTGTTTCAGTTCCTAATCACCTCCTTTAATACCAGATCCTCAGAGATAAGCATCAGACACTTGAAAGACTTGTTAAAGCCAGTTGACTAAACCATGCATCAAGAGTTTCTGATTCCGCAGGTCAGAGTGGTATCCAATAATTTGCATTGGTCATTCTTTTTTTATTTTTTAATACATTTTATTTATTTTTCTATTACAGTTGTCCCAATTTTCCCCTCCTTGTCTCACTCCACGTTGTACCCCCCATTCCTTCCACCAGTGTCCCCCTTTGTTCATGTCCATGGGTCATGCATGTAAGTTCTTTGACTTCTCCATTTCCTTTATTCTTCTTAACATCACGCTGTCTATTCTATAACTATTAATGTGTACTTTTTTTCCCTTTCACATCTAGAAAATTCACCATTTTCTGTCAGCTACTCAAGACATATTAGTACAAAGTTTTCTTTTCATTATTTCAAAATGCCTATGTGAATTCATTTGTTTAAAGAATTACTCTTTTTAAATGCACCAATCAAAACACAGAGTAGCTGAATGGATAAGAACCAACTTTAACTTATGAATGCTTTAAAATGATCTTGTTATAAATAGATTTTACTAAATAAGGTATAATTTTGTATATTATTTGTATCTGCATTACTGCAGGTTAAGTTTTCTTAGATTGGAATTATTTCACAATATGGGGAAATCATGTTACAAGAACTAAGAAAAATCGAATGCCATTAAGGAAGAAGAAAAAAGTAGGAAAATGTGGATGTATATTACATAGAATACATACTATCTTTCTTATTCACTGTTACAAAATACATGCTTATTTGTGGGTGTGTAAAATATAGATTTTGTTAGCAATTTATGTTTTAAATAGCAACCAACTGATCATGGGTGTGTTATAAAATCAGTCAATCTTTAGATTAGAAAAGATGCTGAGAATGAAGACCTATTTGGATGGAAGTTGCAAACTACTAAACTACATGATTTGTGTACATAGACAATATATATTCTCATATTAGCATATAAATTAGATGGATTTCTTTCAAATAGATCAAGAAAATATACGTTTCCAGTTACGAAGGCCCCCAAACTGGGGATGCTTGGGAAAATAAATCAATGCTATAGTAAACTTTATTACTGAAATGTGAACATACCTAATCTTTACCTCAACACTCTTCAATAAGCAAGTGGTTAGTTTAAGACCACACACGAAGTGCATTAGTAATTTGTTCTCAGGTGAGGCTGATAGCTGGAGGGAGACACTTTGAGTACCCCTACTCTTTCACTGTCTGATAAGGGGAGCACCCTGTGGGCCAGTATCAAGAGGCAGGATAAAGCCAGTGTGGAAACCAGTGAAGGAAAGACAAGATTGCAGACCAAGAAGCAGCTCAAAGCAGTTCCAGAGAGATCCATGGATTTGGAGAAATGAGCAGATTACTTTTACATAATACTTCTTAAAGTATTTGCTGTCTGAATTATGCTGGATGCTTTGAAAACAGACACTCATTATAATTTTAAAAGTCAAATGACTGCAAAAAAAATCTTAATTTGAAAGCATAGAACCCAGGCACTTTAAAATTTGGTATGCACGCATGATTTTCCATCAGCAGCTGTTAGAAGGATAATTAAGGATTAAATTTTCATTTAATCATTTTCAGATATGAATATACTTTCTCCCTCACCCCCACTCCAACCCATTTGAAAAATGGAACTGAACCTCTAGCTCCAGGTCTTATCTTTAGAGAACAAATAGATTTACTTCAATTTTGTAAACTCATTAAAGTGATTTAGGACATATTTAATTTAATTCCTATTTCCTAAATTAAATTTTCATAATGAATAGTTTTTTATCAGAGTTCTCATGTGACTGAATGGCTGAGGAAATCTTATTCCATGCCTAAAAAGAAATCTGGGCAAATCGTATCTTATTTGATTCCAAGGCTTGTTAGAAGTTGGTAGAAGTGGGCACAGGGAGGTTTTGTAATAAAATCACAAAACTAGAACATTAGAAGGGACCCTGTAAGTCATGCTGTCCCACAGCTTCACCCTAACATCGGTGGGAAATCCAAGATCCTGGGAGGAATCCTTGCACCCAAAGTCATTCAGCCAGGTAGTGAATTTCCTGAGACTATAACTCCGGTTGCTTCATTTAGAAGCCTGGTGTGTGGTGGGTGCTTTGTCAATATCCTAGGAGTTTAAAGAAAAACATAAAAACATGAAGAGTTTGTAAGCAACCTGAAGACAGGCTGGAGCATGTGTCAGTCACTCAGCATTTCCTGCAGAGAGCCAGTGAACAAACATGCTCTAGGCCACATGCATATTTTAATCAAATGAGCTGAAATGCTTAACATTTGGAAAGGGGCCCAGGGAAGAGGAGGAGAGAGGGGCAAATACAAACCATCCAAATGCACCATTTCACCAAGATTTTGTTTCCATGGACTGTGAAACACTAGACCTTAATTTTAATATTTTGAAGGCCTGAAGGCAGCTAGCTGACTGGGTTTTTGCTTTTTCCCCTTTGCTACTCCCTTTGAAGAAAGAAATACTCCTATTTGAGGCTTTATTCTACCCATCCAGGTGAAAATTTGGGCAAGGCCTCTGCTGTCTGCAGGAGCCTGGGTTTCCGTTCTGCTGAAGGCCATGGTCAGGCCAAGTGCTTGCTCTCTATGGCGGCCCCAAGGAAGCTGATGATTCTGGCAGGCAGGAATCAGACCTTGCCAAACCAGAGGGAAGGGCTTCCCACTGCTTCCCCCAGGCAGGCCTAGGCAGCCGCCCGCCTTCACAATTGGTTCCAGCTGTGTGGTACCAGGCTGGCCAAGTCTCCCCATTACTGAAGGGAAAGAAAGCTTTCATAAAAGTGCCTAGAAAGGGGGTAATCTCACCTCTGCTTATCCCCTTTGCTGAATTAGCCTTTTGATTATTTTCTCCCAGCACTCACTTCCATTCCTTTCCTACTCTCTTCCCCATTCCCTCGCCTCCTTTCATCTTTATTGCTCCCCATCCTCCTTTGTATTTTCCCTTCACACTGAACCACCCTTTCACTTTTTCTCTGCATCCTTTTTGACTCTCCCTTTCCATCAACCCATCCTTTCTCCCTCTCTCTTGGTACCTTCTATCACTATGAGGTTTTTTCCTTCTCATCCCTGGCTCACATTACCTCTCACATCACACCAACACTATAGTCTCCACTCTTTAAAAATAAGAGATCTTGGTCTTGCACAGCTTCAAGCTGGATTGAGCAAGATGGTACTTAACAGCATGGTCTTTGTGGCCAAAAAGGAAGAGGGTGCTTGTGTGTGTTTAGTAGCTTTGTCTGGGCTTTCATTGTCCAGCGTTCAAGAGCAGATCCTTAATTTGCTAGAGAATCACAGCTGAATAGTCAATTTGCTTTAAAAGACTCTTGATTTAAGCCTTCTGAGAGCTCTACCTCTGGCCGTGGTTTTGGAAAGTGATTGCCTGTCATCTCAAAATGTTAGAGTAAACAGCGGGTCTGCTCAGCATCATATGTTTATTTTCCACAGTGGCATTTGCTAGGTCACGTGGTGGCCATTTAATTTCCACAACTGACATTCCACAGGTCTGAGATTTCATTTCTTTGGAAGGATTTCAAATACTTGAGGTTTTAACCAAGATGAAAAAATATATATTCAAAAGAGAAACACATAGCCACCAGCCTCATTCAGTGGTGTCCCTAGCAGAGTCTCATGGGCAGTGCCCCTGCCCTTCAGCTCTCAGACACTAACAGACACTGAGAGAATAGGAAGGCCCAGACACCTGCTTTTCAGAACTCTCACAACTAAGCCCTTCCAATGGACTCTAGCCTTTCATACATGTGCATTTCATCTCACCTATGATTTCTGATAACCTGTTTGCTCTCACCCACTGAAGAGCTGGGGGATGGTGCTATCCTGGGTATCAGGACTCATTTGTGCTGCAGGAGCCTGAACAGATGCCTACTGTACCCACAAGATCTCTGATTTATTAGTAAAGAAACTGGTGGTACCTTCTATCTAAAATTCCCTAGATAGATTTCAAACCATAGAGGACAGAAGAATACATTCTCATTGGAGGATCTGGATTGTTGCCTTCTCGTTGGGAGTTAAAATAAAGGAACATAAATAGTTAGATAAACTGTGGCTGCTAAGGAATGAGGTGCCAAAAACAGGGTCAGCTCAAAGCCACATCATGGAAAAAATAAGATTTCACTACACCACCACCATTTCAACAACCCTTCGAGCTCTTTGAGTTCCATTGGAACTTGGCATCTTTTCATTGTCTTCCAACTGCCTAGGGGGCTTGCTGTAGGTGTGTTCTGCTGGGGGGTTTTTGAGAATGGCTTTCTGCCTCCTGCCTCTCCTTCTCTGTGACTCTTTCAAGTCCATTGTCTCATTTTCTCTTAACCTGTCCCCTGATAGGGAACCCCAATAAACTCCATTGAATGACGGCATCTTAAGTGATCATGCTTCTGTGTTGCTCTTTTGGTGCAATAATTTCATTTTAACAAAGACCAAGTTATAAATTGTGGAACTGTCATTAAGACAGATAGAAGAAAGCTAAACTCCAACAGGACACTTTCTCTCACCACCAGTTAATGACTAAAATAAGAACCTACCAGTTAGTGGCTTTTACTTTTCAAAGCTACTTTACTATCTAGGGAAAGAAAGAGGAAAGGGGGAAATCACAGATTTGACATGAATTAGGACTTTCCAATGTCAGCACTGGAAAGGCTCTGAATGAAAGGCCACTCAAACATTATCCATATACTGTAGGTCCTTTCAAAGCCTGGGGCTGTCTTGTTTGTCAATCCCTTGGAAGGGCTATATATCCTTTTACAGGAACCAGTGTTGGTATTGTCTTTAGATTACATGCTCCAAACTGGAAAATATGTATTTAGTTATACATCTCAAGACAATGTCAGAATTAAATTTTGCCAGATCCTGCTACTCCTACCTTCTTTCCTAAGACCTCCATGAACGTTCTCCTAAAGGATATATCTTCTAAAAAGGTGGCATGTGGTCAAGGTGGGTGTGTATAGAGACTGCCAATGATGACATATTTTCAGGGAGATAAAATGTAAACATTAACCTGATCACATCATCTGGGCATTGATCCTAAAATTGCTCTACAAAGTGGCAATTTGATTTATGAGATTAATCATTCAAGGGATGATAAAAGCTGAAGATTTTTAGATAAATTCACATATAATAGGCTAAGTTAAGTTGCCTAGGAAGTTATTCCTAACTTTTGTGTTTACCAGTGGGTGAAGTGCATGTATTATTCTTCAACATATTCCTTGTGGCCTTTTATCATTTGTGAGACTGAAAATGACCCAAATTTAAACTCTCTTTAAAAAAAAATTGCAGGTTAACTGTTGGCCAGAGAGAAAAGTCAGTATTTCAGTTGATTTTAATCTCTCAAGTAAAAAATGAACAATTACATTAAAATATACAAAGCATTTATTTGATAACTTTTTAAAAATCATTCACAATACCATTTATATTTCCAATTTATTTCCTCTTGCTATACAGTCCTTGACTGAGCTTAAAATATTTATAAATTGGGTATTTCCCCTATGTCCTTACCCCCTTAGAGTAAGTTCCTTTATGTGAATTCTGTGGAGGAAGCCTAAAATCACTGGTATTATGTTGGAACCAGGAGCCCCATGGTATTTTGGAAAACACCACTGTAATAATAATAGTAATAATAATTACAATGTACAATGGTGACACAACTATAACTAGTATCTACTGAGCATGTACCATATGTCAAACACTGTTCTTAGTACTTGCCCTATATTAACCCATTATCCTCACCGCCACCCTATGATAGGTACAATTATGAGACCAAGGCCTAAAGAACATAAATTATTTATCCAAGGTCACCAGCTGTTATGTTTGGAAAGTGTGATTTGAACAAGGCTGACTGATGCTATAACTTACATTCATCCCTCTTACACTGCTTCTGTCATTCTTTTCTGTGACAAGTGATTGATCATGGCAGAAGAATGCAGCAGCCTGGAGCCTGAGTCCCCTGAGTTAGGAGCATGGATACCTAGGAGGGACCTGCATCTTGTATCACACTTTGTTGCAATCTAATTAAGCATTACCAGCACTTAGAAGTAGAAGTGTATGGTCAGCATTATTACTTCCTGAAGTATTTAAACCTCTGACTTCTTAGCGCCATTGCAGAATACTCTACCAACTACATTGAGCACCAGATTTTATTGGCCTTCTCAGGCACTAAGCTGGGTAAGTCTGGACAATCTTGCAAGTTTTGTCTTTGCAACTGGACTTTGGGCTTCTATAAACAAGGGCCTTGTCAAATGCTATTGCTAAAGGAGTAAGTGCAAATCACACTGATCAATGCATTTGAATGGTTATATTAATAACTACCCTTTTACTTATTGCTTTAAGTCTATTTTTGAATAACAGTGTCTGCATGGCACTTTGTCACTCATTAATGTTTTGACAAGTGCTGAGTTTCTGGATCACCATGATAGCCAATGAGAGAGATATGTTATCTCTCCCTTTTCCATAGAGGACCAGGCATTTGATTTAGTCAAGGTCATAAAGGAGAGTTTGAAGGTTTTAGAATTGAAAACTAATGTGGGTTCTTCAAATCCAGATCTTGGGCTTCCCTCATTGCCTTGGTGTCCATGTCACCACAAAGAGGTGGAGTGTCTCATGTAGGACTTGCCATTCTCTTTGGAGTGTTTTCCTCCACATGTGTACCTCATGGGCAGGTGCTCCTCACACTACATCGCCATCTAAATCTCTACACTCACAATTTGAAATAGAAGGTAGTGGTTTGGCCCAGTAAGGGTCAGACAAAGAAAGGATGGAGGGGAAACTTGGAGAATTTCAATGCTAGTGTTTTATCATTTTCTTTCCCCTCCCAGAGGATGAAGAAGAACCTCTATTATTTTGGGACAATTTTTAGGGTCAGAAGAGCAACAAAGCTTCTTGGAATTATGAATATTGAGTCATAGGGGCAACACAGGAGGAAATAATATGTTGGAGAGAAATGACAACCATGGGTGGGAGATGGAGCTGGCTGCATATGAATAATTCTCCAGTACAATTTCTTGCTGACTACAAAAATGAAGTAGCCTACAGTGTGCCTCAAATCTATGGGACTTTATTTCATAAAATGGCAACAAATAAATAATTGTGACAATAGCAACAGACCCCAGATTCCAACTTGGCTGTTTGGCCAAAAATAATTTAGAAGTATGTAAGTGGAAGGAACATAATGAGAAGGAAAGGTGAAGAGTAAAGATAAGAGTGATTTATAAATTAAAAGATGATATTTTTTCTTCTATGGAATAAAATATTCAGTGAGGAAACAAGTACATCTTCAAGGGCACTGAGGAACACTGCACTTTAGATATTGAAAATGGAAACACCAAGAAGAAGGTGGCCAAAGTGCTTAATGAAGAGAGTAATGTTTTAATACTTCAGTAATTGCCAAGCCTTGAAGCTCAAGTTGACTCTGAAGATCTATTCTTAGAAACAGGAACAACAACAACAACAACAACAACAAATTAAGAGATAATTATAGGAAAGTGGATGGCAGGATTCTTTTTTCCTTCCAGACAAGAGGGGAGAGAAGGGCAGAGCTCAGTCAAAGATTGAGTATCAGGTGTGTTATTTCTGAGTTTGTCTTCTCATGCATGGTGCTGACAAAAAAAATTGGGGGTGGAGGGGTTTGAGGGGAAGAGATGTCAAAAAGCTAATGAATTTCATAGCAAACTCTGAGAGAGTTCAGGAAAGACCAGTCCCAACACTAGAGAATTTTCTACTTTCCAAGTTTGTTTAAATATACACAGATGACAAGTTGGCCTGAAGCAAAATTGTGAAGTAAGAGAACATTGGCTTTAGGGCCTTATTAATCAATCAATCATCAGATGTTTATTGAATGCCTCCTCTGCACAAGGCATCACGCTGGAGAAGGCTGAAGCACAAGTCATTCACCTCCGGGCCCTCAAACAATCTACTCGATTTTAGTTAGGAAGGCACAAGTTGCTACACCCAAAGGTCAAAGACTATTCTGAATAATGTCATGAAGCATCAGGAAAAATGATCTTAAAGTAATGTGAAGAGCAAACACTGTACAGCATTCACCGATTTTGCAAAACAACTTTTAAAAGCTTTATGAATATTACCTTCCTTAATCCTTACAACAACCCTATGGGGTAGGTTCTGTCACTACCCTCATTTTACAGCTGAGGAAATTATGACACAGTCTAGTAAGTGGTGGCATTAGGATGGGAACCAGGCAATATAAACCCAGAGCCTGGGGCCTAGCCACTACATATGCTGCCCCTCATAAAACACTCCCATGTATGATGAAAAGTAAGTAAACCAGACAGGCAATAAAAGCCGTCATTATTCTGAGTAAGGTGATGCTCTGACATTACTTTGGTCCAGTCTCTCTCTAAGTCCTGTGATCCTAACTAAAAATAGCCTCATGAGGGAGGGAGGAAAGGTCACTCTTGACGTTCATTTCTACAGTAGAAATTATTGAAAAACTTTCTCAAGGTCATATCACCAAAAACAGCAATATGATGAAGCCAGAACTAGAATTAAGGACACCTTACTGCTTGTCAGAGCTTCCGACTCAGGGTGGGGGAGGGAGTGGGGTGGCAAGTTGTACCATTTGCAGAATAGGCACAAGGCCCAGAGCTGGGTACATTCTATCTCACCACCATGCTGGGTACATTCTATCTCATGCTGGACAACAAGGAGAGGATGGAGCCAATTTCACATTTAGCCTCAATTGTTTTGTTCTCTGTACAGGCCATATCTCCCCTTTAATCCATTAAAAAATATTTAGGACATATAACATGACCTATGAACAACAAAGTGCTGAGGTTATGGAGGCTAGATTAAGGTTGGGGTAAGGCCACAAAAATTCTCTTCACTCTGGTGGTCTTTCATGTTAAATAAGAATTAGACATTTTCTGACTAGCTCCACAAAGCCAAACCCAAATTAAAAGGCAATTAATTCTATGAAATGTAAGAAAAAAAATTTCTAATTCTTTGGGTGGCCCATCAGTTGGATAGCCATCTTAGAGAGTTATAAATCCTCATTGTTAAAAAAAATTCCATCAGAGGCTAGGCAATTGGACAGGAGGTTCTATAAGGTCCTTTTGAAATGTGTTTTTCTGTGACTCTGTACCACACCCTTTAACATCCAGACGTCTATTTGTTCCATGCCTAATTCCTCTTTCATTCATTTGTCACAGGAACTTGGCTTTGTAAAACACCATTAGAGATGGAAAACCTTTCCATGAATGACAGAGATCCTGTCATATTAACAGAGAGACAAATTTATAACTTGAACATTTTAAAAAATGAATCATTAGCAATAATTTAATATTTGCTGGCTAAGTAAAAAGTGCTCCAGGGATTGGTCTGAGGAAAGGATTAGCCCATTATGTGGGGAAGTAGTGTAGTTAAGGATAATCTATAAGCATATACCAGTGAATTGCACTATTGTCACTGTTCCTAAAATTCATTTCAATTCAACAAATATTTTTGAACACCCAATTTATACCTGGCATTGTTTTAGGTGCTAGAGATACAGTGGCTGTCAAAAGAGACCAAAAAATTCTTGCCGTTGCAGAGTGTATATTCTACAAGGCTGAGATAGACAATAAATACAGTAGGTAATTAAAGAATATAGTAGGTTAAAGGGAATATGTTATTTTTTTTTTTAAGCAAGAAGAATTAGGTACATCAGGGACCAGGTAGAAGATTATGATATAAAATGAAAAGGTCAACATGGGTCTCTTTAAGAAGGTAACTTTGACCACAGACTTACAGGAAAGGCTAGCTTCTGGACCCCTTCTGCTTCAGTGAGGCCATGTGACCAGTCCTGACCAATGAGCTAAGAGAGGAAGTGACCATATCCCTTTTGGGCTAAAACATGTAATGGCATTGAATTTAAGGAATTAAAGTGTAAATTTTGATGGATTCATTTCCCAGTTAATTCATACTAGTACTTGAGATGGGGAGCAGGTGTTCAATATGCCATGGTAATTGTAAGGTTCTTTTTAGTCATTGGCTTTGTTCACATGTCCTCAATCCTTTCATTTGCATTTTTTAAAGTTCTGTCCAGACTGAGTTATCTAATATTCACTGAGTATGGGGCCTCTTCATAGTTATTAACTATGGCTTTATTTTCATGATGAATTCAACCAAAACTCATCTTAAAAATTATATTATATATCAAACATACTTAAGCAAAAGAATAGTTTGAAGAGCAGATTTTCATACTTTCTATAGGTCCTTTTATAGCCATAATACTTGGAAAATCTCACTATAGAGTTTATCAATTAGCATGTGGTTGTTCTCTGGGTACCAAGCACCCTTCGACTGGCCAATTATATACACAAGCTATGTAGAAAATAACTTTATTACAACTGCATATCCATAATTTTATATGCACGGCTGTCAGGCTGAATGCTGAGCTGAGTAATTTGAGTAATTCTTGATACAGATCAGGGATAAGAAATGTGATGTGCGATCAAACAAATGCCAGAAAAACATCCTGTGTTGCCTATAACATGTGAGAACATTGCCTTTTGAGTTAATGAGATTGAAGTCTGGACAGTCACCTAGTCTCCTCAAACAGGATACAAATTTTAAGGGTAACCAGGTGAGCAGTGTGCACATTTATGAGGATACCTTTATAGGCACTGGGTGATTCTTTCATTATGAGCACTGGGGTGTTTTATGGGTACTGGTGAATGTCTTCTCCTCATTGACAACTTGTTTGGGAACATTTAGTATTTAGTGTTCTGCCAGAGTTCTCAACTATTCAATTCTGTCTAAAAATTTCTGACATGTACAGACACAGGCTTGCCCTATGTTTGCATAGGGTCCCTTTTGCTAGCAGGAGATATGTGGGCATGTACAGGGCAGTAGACAGAGCAGAGAATCTGACTGTGCCTCCTTGGACCTCTTAGTCAATATATTACACCACCTCACTTGATTACTCTACAATATTGTGTAAGCTACAACCCTTCTCTTCTTGTCCTCACTATATTCTTCCTGATCCCAAGAACATGAAGATAATGTGCACCACTCCCCTGTGCTATCATACCTCTTAGACCCATGGCAGCCAATGTGGGGGGAACTAGGTACTTTTAGGAAGATGAGCTAATCTATGTACCCACTATGTGCCAGCACTAGGTGCTGAAATACAACCATAAACTGGAAATGTCTAGTTGTCAAAGAATATCAGAGCTGTTGTTTCTGAGGTGCTCTGCCTCCTCAAGGGCACACTGTAACCATTTATTTAATATGGAGGACATTGCTGGACAGGAATATGCTCATCATTGTTAGGGGATATCCAAAGGAGAGAAACCACAAGATGAAGGGCAAGAGAGATGAAATATCTGAAATTCTTTGCCAACCACATCAAGTAGATGGATAACAAGGCACTGGAAGATGTAGCTAGAGAAATGATGAAATTAAACTGTGAAGGGCAGTAAGAGGTGAAGCCATACAAGATGAGTGCTAGAAAAAAACTTACTGAGATAGAGAACACTTAGACTGCAAAGGTGTTTCTCACTGGCTGTGTGGAAACTGGATCCCTAGGAGAATTCAGTAGCAGACTAAACAGAATTGAAAAGAGATAAAGTATAGGGGGCAGTTTGCCACGGACTGGAGGATGGGCCTATTTTATGTTCTACCATCTCAAGCCCATGACTGTAAAAACCACCATAGGTCAGGCTGCTGAAAGGTTGAGCTCCACATGACAGGTGAGACTGGATGATCAAGCAGGGACCATGAGAGTAATTGAAAAGGGTCAGAGTCCAGCAGATTAGAATGGAAGAGGCACCAGACCTAAGTGGAGGCACCTATGGGAGTTCTGATCTGAAGGAGAGGCTCTTCATCATTATTTGCCTTGGTTTAGTGTGTGTGTGTGTGTGTGTGTGTGTGTGTGTACAAAATTGAATGGCAGGAGGCTAGGGTCAGTAGTAATGATTATTGACAGAAGAAGCAAGGCCCTGAGGGTAAGTCCTGCTTCCAGAAAGAGATCTGAGAGAGCCATACTTTGGAGTATCAAATCAAGATAAAACTTTGAGGGTGACCTGAACCTGATTCCCAAGGGTCTTCCCTTTTAATTCCCATAATGAAGGCTCTCCTTACCCAAAAGCATAAGGGATGGAGGATTTAAGATGTACTGGGAATGTCCTTCTTTTTCATTTAATGTTGATGCCCAAGGATCTTTTCTTTGGTATAAGACTGTTTTAAAACAGTAATACGCCATATAAGAAAACATAGTAAATGTTCAGCTGTTATTATATATCAGTGAGTGTGTCCTTCAAACACATCTGTGTGAGGCCAAAGGTAGACAGCAGGCATGAGGAAATGATTGTGCTAGTGCCCATTTCTCCCAGCCTCACCCTCCTGGCCCTCCCCCCATTCAGCAGATCCCACTTCCAGGTAAAGAAGTTTAATATCAGTGATGTTTCTCTTTGAAAATCAAGCTGCATCTGCAGGTCTTAGCTAAGTCATAAAAGCAAAGAGAAAAGTAGTTCTTTTCCAATCAAGCAGAACTTCCCAAGGGAAATGCCCTCTGTTGTGTAGATATCTTAGTGGTTGAGTCAATTTAGTTTTAGCTACCGCTACCAATGGTTGTTTTCCCCTTTTCTTGGAGAAGTGATTCTAGAGTCTCAAAGACCATCCTAACCTAGATTCTAGAAAACCTAGGAAATTCACAACTTGAATGGAAATACAGGCTAATGATTAATTGCAATATCATGACATTATGAAAAAGCATGCAGCAATTGATTGAAAAGTGACTTTTAAAGCATTTACAAAACTGACCCTGGCTGGTAGCACAGTGGATAAGGTGGTGGCCTGAGAACCTAAAGGTCTCTGGTTCGATTCCCCAGCCAGGGCACATAATCAGGTTGTAAGTCAGGTTTCCAGCCAGGTCCATGGCTAGAGGCAGGTGGAAAGCAACCATACATTGATGTTTCTCCCTCCCTCTCTCCCTTTCCCTCTCTCTAAAAGTAATGAATAAAACCTTTTAAATAAATAAATAAAATAAATTATCTACAAAACCTACCTAAGCCAGCAACCAAATCCCCTATAGGTGAGTTTAGCCATTAGAGAAACTAGATACTTCAGAATCTGTCAGGTATCTTGCAATTTAAGACCCAACTGCCTTAAATTAAAAAATGATTTATTTGATCCATTAACAGAAATGTCTAAACATTTTAAGCTCAGACAGATCAAGGAGTTCTAACAATATCATTAAATGAGTTTTTCTTCATTTCTTCACACTGTTTTGTTATGCATTGATTTCATCCTTAGTGGATCCTTTGTTGCAAAAATAAAATGGTCATCCAGCAGGTCAATGCTCATATTTCATTAACTGTAAGTTCAGTAGGAAAGAGTGTTCCTAATACAATAGTTCCAACAAAAGTCTGTGACTGCCTTGTGGGGTCTAACTGGGTCACAGTCTCTTTCCTAAACCAATGTTTGTGGCCGAGGTTAATGGGATGCTATAACTGGTCAGGTTTGAGTCACATTCCCCTCCCTGAAATTGTAGATAAAATCAAGGGGGAACTACTGTGCTAAGCATCCCATGGAGAATGAAATGGATTGAGAGAGTATTCCCCAGGAAAAAAGAAGAGTTTTACCTACCAGATCAAGAGCAAATGTGTGGTGTACTGCCATAAAACCATCAAACATCATTATACTCTAAATTCAAATTGTTATCTAATAATGTGTGTGGAGAAAGTGGGAAAGAGAAAGAAAGAAGACATATAACAGGTGAGCAAAGTAAGCGGGTCCAAAGAAATGTCTGATAAGTCCATAAAGAAATTATTAACAAGGAGCTGGAGGCAAGATGCAGGCCAAGTACGATAGAACAAGCCAGATTCTGTGTTTTAGCACAGACTGTCCTTTGGATGAAACAAAATTTTCTTGTCTTTTAGAAATTAAAACTTAAGAGGCGTTAGAGCAACTGAACATTCATGTTCCTTTGTGCTACAAATTTATATCATAGTTAATGTTCAATGAACTTTCATTTAAATTAGAATTCCAAGACAGGACTAATGAGTATTAGCTAGTACCAAAAAATACTAAATTTAAGAAAATGGAATATAATTCACCACTAGTTTCTTAAATTTTTGGATTCCATTTATGTGATAGTGTGCCTGCCAGGAGTCCCTCATATCTGTGATAGCACAACCAAATTGACCAACAGTGGCATCTGCAACACTGAGGCCTTCTTTATAGTGCTTGAGGTCAAGGCCAAAGTAAATTAATCAGCGGTGATTTGGCTGAATCTTTCGGCCATGTTGACCTTCCCTGGGTCAATTCAGGCAAGATATGTGTTGTTCTCATTAATGGGATTATACATCTGGCTTAAAGAGAAAATTTAAATCTGGTGGTCACTTCAACAGCAGAACTTAAATAATTTATCAAACTGACATTCTTTTTTCTCTTATATTAATGGAAGTCTTTGGAGTGTTGACTGAAAAATAATATCGAGTAGGTGTTTCATCACCAAAAAGGGTTTATTTGGGAACAAGAAAGGGTTGCAACCTAGTGCATGCAGACATGGCAAGTCATGTGCACATTCTAGCCTGCCAAGATAGAGGAGTATTTATGTAAGGGAAAAGAAAGTTAAGGAAAGGGAAAGTTAGAGCCATAGAGCTTTATTATCAACATAGAATTCTTTCTGTTGGGTTCTCACATTCAGGGTTCTCACGATAATGCAGAGTGGGAGAACTGTCATAAGTCCTAGCACCTTCCCACTGATTGTTTCCTTAAAATTCCAGTTATTCTTTATCAGGGGTTAAATGATGCCTTCCTTGGCCATTGTTTTCCAGGGCTAAGAGCCAGCTATAGCGCTTTTATTACATTTCTTCATAGTTGTAATCCAAGCTTTTATGAGATCCAGGTTTTCCAAATGTTTAATTTCTCCACTTATGAATACATTTTGTGAAGCAGTCTTTAATCTTTAAGTCATCCGTAGAGTAGGAAATCCATATTTTTTTCAGGGCAGGATATTGCCAGTCAACAGATGTTCTAAAGTGGGACCACCATAGCCCAAAAGAAGTTAAGTCTTCTGAGATCCAAATTTACAATTAGATCTGTGACGGTGCTTCAGACCTTGCCCAGGGGAGTCTGGCTCACTTGTTTCTCTGTGACTTCCTTGATAACTCAACCCTCTTGTCCTCTTGAACATCATTTACTCCTTGTTGAACACATCCCAGGCTTCCTTGGGAATTTAATTCTTGGTGTGTTTCTTAAGCACAGCACCTCCAAACATAGTTTGCCTGGACTTGATCCTCTGCCTGATGCGTGCATTTCAAGTTCTCTTCCAGGGAAAAGCTGCAGGGGTACATTAACAGCATTCTTTTTGTAAGCTCCTTCCTTAGTTGTGATCTTTCCTTTTCTCACGTGAAGAGTACATTCTCTGCAATACCTTATTTAAACCAAACCATTATAGAAGTTAGTGCCTGGAAAGGGGGGGTAGTCACTGGGGACAAGTCAAGCACTATTTTTCATGTTTCACAGAATATGAGGTCATTGTTTCACATTTTTAGTGACTTTATCATTTAATGAAAGTGAAAGAGTACACGTAATAGGGAAAAAAAACAAATCATTCTAAATTTTCTCTCAGACTTTAAAAATACATACCTCATAACAACCATAGATATGGAGATCTTATGGAGGGTTATCAGCTGGGAGGGGGAAGGAAGGAATGGTGCAAAAGGTACAGGGATCAAGTAGCATAACTGACTGGTAGGTACAAAAGATACAGGGGGACTTTAAGAATAGTGAAGTCAATGAAAAAGCCAAAGAACCTGTATGCATGACCCATGGACATGAACTAAGAGAGGAGGGGACTACTGGAGAAAAGGGAGGTACTGGGCAGAGGGGAACAAAGGAGAAAATATTGGGACAACTGTAATAGCATAATCAATAAAATATACTTAGAATACATATCTCTACTAGCTTGAGAATAGTTAGGAGATGTGCATAATCTCAGCGCTATTGATATTCAGGGCAGGATAATTCCTTGCTGTAAAAAGCTATCCTGTACATTTAGTGTATTTAACACATTCCTGGTCTTTACGGACTAGATGCCAGACTTAACCTCTCTTCCTGTGTGTGTGACATTGTCCAATGCCCCCTTGGGGTCAAAATCATCCCTGGTTGAGGATCACTGAATTAGATGCCATAAGCCTGCTATTCATGCTGCATATTTTTATTGCAAACCAGGAACTGAGGATTCAAGAGAATAACTCAGGGTTGAGAGGCAGAGGCAAGGCTTGGGCGGAGCCTCAAGATCTTGTGTGACACTGTAGCCACACTGCCACGCTGTCTGCTGGATGCTAACGCCAGGGACGCTCACTAGGTGCAGTCAGAACAAGGACATTTCATCCCCATGAGAGGCTGGGCACATGGAAGAAGGGCCTCAGTGCCAAGGTGGGAATAGAAAGGAGGGCAGGGTTTTGACGGGCTGTGGGCAGGCTGGAGGGGTTGGCGGGGTATGATTTGGTTCAAGTGGCTTGTGACGACACAGTTTGAGCTGAATATGCCTCTACAAAGGCGTCCTACCTTGCAGGCTACAGTTTATAGGGCTTTCCAATACCTGCAAGCTATAGTTTCCCTCCTGGGTAATATTTCTACAGGTCCTGACAGAGGGACACCTCTGGTTGAGCTGTGCTCTCTGGCCCTCGGCCCTCCGGGGAGGCATCTGTCACCAGGGCTTTCCCTCCTGGAGCCCTAAGCAGGCCTGCCAGCTCCCGAGCAGTGAGGAGAAATAGAACGCGGGGAAGTGATGCTTACCTCCTTCGAGGTCTGGCTTTTGGCCTCTGCCTTTTTCTCTTTAATAATCCCAAAGAGGCTGACATAGTAAAGGCAGGTCGGCCCTTTTCACCTCACCCTGCCACCAGCATCCCAGTCTCACTGTGCCTTTAACTTCAGGCACTCGCTCTTGCCTCCTTCCACTTAGGGAAG
Source organism: Noctilio leporinus (assembly GCA_004026585.1). Lineage (NCBI taxonomy): Eukaryota > Metazoa > Chordata > Mammalia > Chiroptera > Noctilionidae > Noctilio > Noctilio leporinus. Next base: position 31,454 of record PVIW01003788.1, read on the forward strand.
AATTCCTGCACAGGCTTGTCAATCTGTCACAGAGGCCTCGAGCCGCCGCACACCCACCCCCCAGCACCTCCTTGGCTCTGTCCTGAACATCAGCCCTTGTCTGTCAAAACACTGACAGTGCTTCTCCCTGCTCGGAGAGTATCAGATCCCATCTGTACTGCAAACAGTCTCCCAGGTTTATTTTGCCTATCACTTCCGAACACTTGCTATTTAAATTCCAAATCATTTTTCCGGGGGTTAACAGTGTCCTTGCTATTCTTGGAGTTTACTCACCACATCTCCGACGCGGTCACCTTATTTGTGTGCTCCTAGACTTGTATACACACACACTTGCACACGCACACATGTGCACTTGTACACACGCACATGCAGATGCATGAATAACGTCTCGCCCGCACTGTCCCTGCCACAAGCATCAGGCTGGGTTATCATCACTTTGTCTGTTACATGAACAGCAAAAATCCTTTCAAAGACCATTTGAATTATTTGGGGAGGAAAAGGAAATATGGAATAGTTTGTTTGTTTCTTCAGGCCCTTTCCAATCAAAATTTAATTATGTGATTCTGTCAGCTGAAATATGTCAAGAATGCCTGTCATCCCTCTCTCCCGCCTCTCTGAGATGCTGGGGGGAATTTAGAAGTATTTCTTGGTAAATAAAGCATGCTCATCACTTTCTCTGCTTATGAGTAGAAACAAGATTACTTGACAGCAAGAAGGAGGAAGTAATCCTGCCCCTTTGAGGTGCTGGACTGCCTGACATCTTTCTGTTAATGTTAAGCACTTCTAGGCCCAATAATACTGACACGTAACCAAAAGTATAAAGTAGAGGAAGGCCAACAGTCTTAGGCCCAGGGACAGAAGTTGACCTTGTTTACCAGAGCTCCAGTGAGTGGTCTGGCCTGGGACCAGGTGGAACTATGCCTCCTTTCCTGGAATCTGTGACCTGGCCTAGGCTTGCTGCCTGCTCCTTGCCCTTTATAGCTGCTCTCCTGCTAGACTTAAGCCTCCTGGAATCTGTGCCTGGAATGCTGAGCCCTGGCCAGCTTCACATTGGTGCAATGAGTGTCTTTGGGTCAAGGATTTGGCACCACCAGGCTGACACAGACAGAATGAGAGGCTAAACCATTGCCGCCTGGGAGTTTGATTTCGGAGATGGGGCTGGAGAACTGGAGCCAGGTTCAGAAGAGGAGTCCACCCTGCCTCCTTTAGGAAGGCCTGTGGGAGTCCACTGTGAGTGAGAGAAGTCCCACCAGCAGGGGTGCTTCTGGGAGGAGTCATAAGGTCCCTAAGAGTTACTTAGGTCCCAGCATAAGCACAGAGTATGTTTTCTTCAAGTATGAAGTTATTTCAAGAGTCAGGGGAAGACCCCTGATGGATTGTGGGCTCAACTGATAGTAGAGTCTAAGTTGCACCCTTCAGCCATACCAACACTGTCCCAGTTTTTGCAAACCAAGTGCTTTCTATTTCTTCTCATGAAAGCCAACTAAAGGGTCTGCCTTCAAAGAATCATCTCTTTGAGGACAGGACTTTCAAATGATAATGGACTTTGCCAGAGGGAAATGCCAAGGCCCAGGCTCATCCACCCTGGGGCATCTCAAGGTCCAGGAGACATCTGCCTAGACCCATAAATCTGAACAGTGGTGCAAACTGGTAAAGATGGGATTTTAAAATACAGAAGGCCTCTCCCTGGTTAGTATGCTCTGGGAAAGGTCAATTTATACTAGTTGTATTTTTTGCCTTCTTTTGGTTTCCCCTCATTCATTTCCTCCCTCCCTCCTTCCCTCTCTCCCTTTCTTCTTTCCTCTTTTTCTTCCTTCTTTTCTTTCATCTTTTTAACTTGTATGCATTTTTGTGGATATCGTTTGTGATCTTATTAAATACCATAAGAATATAAAATTATCTATAAAATTGTGTAGGCCATGAAAACTAGGAATACAATCAACACTTGTGCACCCATCACTGAGTAAAAGAAATAGGACATGGTCACAAGTTGAAACTCCCATCCATTCTCTTCCCTCTCCTGTCAGAACTAATATTCCCCCCACATTGTGTCTGACATGTAATACTCACAGCCCATTGAAAGTGCCATAAACTTATACTTCCCCAGATGCTGAGTTATGTAAAAAAAGTTTCCCTCCAACTTTGAGAAGATCAGAGGAAGGAAGTTTATGAATGCTTCCACTCTTCTTATTATTAATAAAAGTGCAAGCTATTAAAAACTAAGATATCATCATTCACCACCATCCAAAAGAACCTGCAAATTAATAACACAGCCCATGATTATAAAGCTACTTAATAAGTGTGAACTAGTTTTAAGTGTTAGTGAATCTAGAATACATAGCACTGCCTTTTTCCAACTCCTAAGACCTATGTTGAACATGTTTCTGATGTATTTTTCTCCTCTTTCCTTTTTTTTTTTTTTTAAAGATTTTATTTCACTATTTTTTAGAAAGAGGGGAAGGGAGAGAGGCAGAGAGGAAGAAAGACATCAATGTATGGTTGTGTTTCACCTGCCTCCAGCCACAGACCTGACTGGAGACCTGGTTTGCAACCTGGTTATGTGCCCTGGCTGGGGAATCAAACCTGTGACCTTTGGGTTTGCAGGCTGGCACCTTAACCACTGTGCTACCAGCCAGGACCTTCCTCTTTCCATTTTAAGTTCAACAAGAGTTTGTTAAAATATTCATTCATGTGCAGTTTCTCTTATACTTAGAGATGTCCATAGTGGATTCTTATCTTATTCTTGTTCAAAACTTAGAAATTGTATGAAATCATTCAAAATTTCTGTAAGAGAACCAATAGCTAGATGGAACTATAAGCACTTGAAATATCCAAATTGAGATGTGCTTCAAATGTAAGAGAAGCACTGAATTTCAAAGACTTAGTATTAAAAAAAAAAAAAAAAACATGTAAATTATCTCATTTGATCTGGTAATATTGATTACATATTGAAATGAAAATATTTGGGTATATTAGGTGAAATAAAATATATTATTAAAATTAATTGCACATAATTTTTAGTTTTTAACTATAGCTACCAGGAAACTTAAAAGAGCATGTGTGGCACATTTCATGGCTTGCATTATATTTCTACTGCACACTCTGTCTTAGAGTATCAAACAAGACAGGATACAATCAAACATTAGATTGTATTATACAAGCTTTCAGGTAGTGTGTAGATTCTTGGCCTTTTTCCCTCAAACTCATTCCTTGTCCTATTCTCACTTTGCTCTGTATCACAGGATAGGGAGGCTGCTTCTTGCAATATTCTGTTTCCCAAGTTTCTGTGGCACCTGGATTTTTTCACTTTTGCCTGGATTTGGCCAATGGGAAGTGCTGTTGGAAGGATGGAGGACAAGAGCTAAGAAGAAAACAGTCTTCCCTTGTTCTCTGCTTTAGGCAGTGTTTTGGCAGGTGCTGCCTCACCTTCATGTTCCAGGTCCTACTAGATCCTTCATGACTCCAATTCCCCACCAGGTAGATAGATATCTGGAGCCTGGGCTCTGAGAACATTACCTTAGCCTCACTCTCCCACACTTGGCTTTTCATCTTTTTTATCACTTGTGTCACAAAGTCCCTCTGCTCTCTTTTCATGGTTGAACACCGACTGATACAAAACCTAAATGAAGGGAGAGATCAGTCAGGGCTGGAGGAGATAATGAAATACAAAATAAGGATCCGACAGCTGGAAGAACCTTAAAAGTGATCAATGAGTATTTTAGACTAGAAATGAGGAACTTACTGAGAATAGTAGGGGAAGGGAAAAAGAAGGAAAGGAAAAGAAAACTTCAGGGGAGGAGACCAGCCTGCAGGAAGTCCCAAATGTGAGAGTTTGTGGGGTCTATTCAGAAAAACAGGAAATATCCTAACCTGATAGGATGGAGTTTTTCAATAACCTTTTAATTCTGAAATATTTTAGGCATCCAAGATCTATAGAAAAGTTGCCAAGATATTACAGAGATTTCCCGTAGACCCCTCTCCCCCAGCTTCCTCTAATGTTAATCCCATACATAACTATGGTGCCTTGGAAAGTTTATTTTAAATGTAGTTGATATGTGTTATTAGTAGAGGCATATTACAGAAGATCTGTATTAGTTTCCAGATTTTATAATTTGAAGGGGTTTTAGAGATCTGTGATCTAGCCTTTTCATTTTATCAGAAAAGAAACCCAGGCCTGGGAGAGAGCTTAGGGACTTTTATTCATTCAGTAAATATGAATTACAATCCTGGCACTGGAAGAACTGAGAATAAAGTTAAATGCTTCTTCCTGGCAATCCAGAGACTATTCTGTCAGCCACTGTGTTGTTCTTGGGACAGATGGACTGACCTACTGACAGCAGGGAACCACAGTCAGTTTTATGCATGACATTTCTCAGGACCTGGGTCTGTACAGGTCTCTTATCTGGGGACATGTTGGGTCATTGATTGGGAGATGAGCCACTGCCCCACAGAGCAGCAGATCTCAACCTTGGAATCAGCGGGGAGCTTGAACAGGCTGGTGCCTAGGCCTCAGCTTCTCATCATTGGCCTGGTGATTTGCATTTTTAAAAAGCTCCCCAGGGTATTCCTAATGGCCAGGGTTGAGAACCAGACTTAAATGCTATGGCAGCTTTAGAAGTTGATATTTTGGGGTTGACAACTCCCCCAGCTGTTAAGGGACTCACCACTGATGCAAGTGGTGCATTTCCATGTGCACTGTATCACAGCATTTAGTCAGGAGTCCTTCCAATGTTGGCCTTTCTAGCTCCTCGGAAACACTCAGGTTCCCGTCTGGGAGCTTCCCATTTGGCTTGACCACTGTTAGCATATCCACTCTTTACCACGGTCCGTAATTTCCATCTTTGTTCATATAACCACGTGGCTTTGATTGGACGCTCAGAGCTGTTAGGATTCAGCAATATTTCAACATGTTGAATGTTGTCTGCTACCTTCTGCCTCTTCATTTGGTGCTACTCTGCCCAGTACCCACACATGTCCAAAGCTCCTATTGTGTTGTGGCCTCCCTTCTCTCCTTTATTAAAAGTTAATTTGTAATTTCTCATTGATGTAAGTTCCAAACCTTAGACTCAAAGAACCTGCTGATGGCAAAAATTAAAAGACTATATTTACCTTTTGTTCAATAAAAAAAATGAAGGGGAGTGCCCTCATTTTACGTTTAGTGTTGGCTTTGCTCACCTTATACCTCTTCCCCCTCTCAAAAGTTGAGGGACTGAAAAGGTTTCCAGTGTTTGTTGATTCCTGTTTCTTTTATTGGCATTCACAGTTCTAATATATGCACAACTGTGTGTATGTGTGTGCATGTGCGTGCCTGCATGTGTGTGCACGTGTTATGGTCAATAATATACCGTACCTGTAAATGCTCATAGATGTTATGGAAATGATGGAAGGGCTGTGCCAATCTCACAAACACAGAGCATGCATTATTCTAAGACTTTGGCTTTCCAAATGGGAACCTGTAAAAACAGCTGATAGATTTATGTTCATGTATTAAACAGGCCACCCAGCCCTGGTGTAAAATCAGGGTGACAACTGAATACATCACTTTTCCCGGCAGCTACCTGGGTGCACTCATTACCCAGTGGAAAATGGGCCAGGCTTGTTCATTAGAACTCCCTCTCCTAAGGAGAGCCATTTACACGCTGTCTCATTTAAAACAAACAAACCAACCCCACAGAGATGCAAAAGAAACCAGAAAGACCTTTTCCTTTATAGCCTCTGCAAGGTGGTGCACGGTGCCTCTCTGCCTGCATCTGAGATGCCGAGAATGAAGGATCGCTGCGCACCTGCTCAGAAGTCAGAATGGTTTCCTATGGGCGGAGGGATTAGCTACCTGTCAGCATTAATTAGAAAGACATAGAGGCTGGTAAATATTTTGGGGAGAAATTACTGCAACTTGCACGAACAGCATACTGATTGTCACCCATGTTGCCTCAAAGAAACAGATGGACTGAGTTGTGTGCAGGTCGCATGCAGGTCAAGGCCCTGCGGGTGAGCTAACCTCCTGGACACCTGGGGAGTAATGACTCATGGTCCATGCTCATGTAAGCTAGTTGGTCAGTGCCTCCTGCTTTAAGATTCTCTCAATACCACAAGTTTGCCTTCTCTTTCTCTGGCATATTCCAGCAACTCAGGCTAAATGCAAGTGAGAGAGGCCTAGGGCTCACTAAGGCAGGAGGGAGTTCACTGGCCTGAGCTGGCCGTAAAGACCTTCGAGAGGGAGCCACACCCTGAGCAAACAGGTGCTCGGGACACCTGGGGGTCATCCCCAGCCACTTCAACAAGAATGCCCATGTTTGTTCTGTGGAGGAGTATTGGCAAGGACCTGCTCATCATTTGCTTAGGCGTTGCATCCAGCTTCCTGTTATGGCATTTTTGTGCTTCCATTCTTATCACACCTTATAGGGCTTTTTTCACCTTTCTCTATTAACTTGTTAGATGAGCCCCACTAGCCTAAGAGGGAGGCAGCAAAAATGCTACTGGAAGATTTCAGCAAAAGAGAATGGAGACCTACCCCCTACCTCCAGTCACTTCCTTAATGGTCCTTTAAGTTCCCTGGAAGCTGGGTTTTAAGAAAATGCCCAAATTAAATGCTCTGGGGATTCCTGTGACCTCCAAAAGTCTACCTGTCAATGTAGCACTGGCTGGGGGACTCGGTTAGAGCATCTGCCCCATAATCAAAAGGTTGTGGGTTCAAGCCCCAGTCAGGGCACACACCCAGGTTGCCTGTTTGATCCCCCACCTGGCACGATGGCCTCCAGACTGGGCATGTAAGGGAGGCAACCAGTCGATGCCTCCCTCTCCATTCTCTCTCTTTAAAAGCAATGGGAAAATGTCCTTGGGTTGCCTTCTCCCCATCCCTAGGTCCCCTTGCCAAGGCACCTAGGATTCTTGCTTTAGGAGAAACTTGGCAAAATTTCCAGACTATAATCTGTATCTTCCAATGAAAAACTCCTCTAGCAATGGATTCTTAATAATGACTTCGACAGGCCTTCAACTGCTAAAATCTCATCCAGTGCTGATCCTCCCTCCTCTCATCAGCCATTCAAAGTTTTCCCTGCACAATCTTAAGCTCACATTGTTAAAAGCAAGGCAAAGTAAACTTCTCCGGAGGTTTCTGGGCTTTGGGTGGCTATGAACATCTCAGAGGCATTTGCTGCGCTTCTGCTCATGACTGAGGCCAGGGGATGCCGCTGGACACAGGAGAAGGGGCACCAACTCTGTCCAGTGTAGCGGAAAGAACACTTGCAGGAGACTGAGGACACATGGGTTCTAGAACTGCTCTGTCTCAAATAGCAGCCCCCAGCCCCCTGTGGCCGCTGAGCACTTGCAACGTGGCCGGTCCAAACTGAGAGCTGCCTGAAGTGTAAATTACACATTGGGTTTCAAAGACTTGACACACACACACACACAAAAAGGAATATACGAATTTGAGGCCCTGACGGGTGTGGCTCAGTAGATAGGCTCTAGCCTGTGAACCCAAAGGTCGCTGGTTCGATTCCCAGTCAGGGCACATAACCAGGTTGCAAGCCAGGTCTCCAGCCAAGTCTGTAGCTGGAGGCAGGTGAAAGGTGACCATACATTGATGCTTCTCTCTCTTTCTTCTTCCCTCCTTGCCCTTCTCTCTGAAAATAATTAATAAACCCTTAAAGAAGTTGATGAATTTTTATTGATTCCAGGTTGAAATATTACTACTTGGGGCGTATCAAGTTAAAGAAATTACATGATTAATTTCATCAGTATATTTTGAGCTTTTTCATGTGGCTACTAGAAAAGTTTAAAATCACATGTGGCTTGCATATCTCTGAGGTTCAGAGCTGCCCTCGACAAACCTGTACAGCTTTCCCAATTGGTAATACTAAGTGCATTAGAAACCACCTCTGGCCATCAGTATTTTCCTTGTATTGTTATAACCTTCAACGTTCACTGTCTTTTTTCATACTTTAAAAATACCAGTTCTCAGCCAGGGTGCCTCAATTGCCAGCCAGGGCACATAACCAGGTTGCAAGCCAGGTCTATAGCTGGAGGCAGGTGAAAGGCAATCATACATTGATGTTTCTCTCCTTCCCTGCCTCTCTCCTTACCCCTCTCTCTAAAAATAATAAATAAAATATTTTATTAAAAAAAATGATTCCCTGGTATCATCAATGAACGTTAAAGAATTTTGCATACAAAATATCTGTTTCACGAGTCACACTGGGGACATCTAGGCACCAGAATATTATTTTAAAAAACGTAAGTCCTTTTTTTCAAGCAACAGATGTTGGGGATGAATATATAAGACATGGAAACATAAAAACAATCACTAATCATATAAAGTCAGATGTGATTAACTGCCAAATTAGTTTTTCTCACAATACAGGAGGTGCAAGGCTGCAATGCTCCCAGAGCACTTTAAACTGGGAGACTATTTCTAGGGGGAGTACAGTGAGAACCAAGCAAAGATGAGACTATTATTTCTCATTCTCCCATAATATGATAATAATGGGGAATGATGAGTGAGCACAGGTGAGTTAAATGTGTTTTCAGTAACAGAAAGTGGCTTTGAGTCATTATCTTTCCCTCTAAGAATATTTTTCCTCCCCACCCCCGTATCATGACTGGGAAACTTGGATGATGATGCCTATACTCACACCTCAGCCATTTTTCTCCAAACGTCTATGCATGGGATTATATTAGGGGCCAGTGAGGGATTATGTTAGAAGGTTCTGGAGGTAAAGGACAATGAAGGTATAAGCCACGTTTCCCTCTTCAAGAAGAGGGAGAAAGCAGTGGTTGAATACCACTCCTTGACATGTTGGGCTGCTCCCCAGTTTGCTTCGTGACCTTCACCCCCAGCACCAGGGACAAACGCCCCCTTAGCAAGTGCACTGTAGCATTTCATGAAGTTTACGTAGGAGTGGTGGTGCTGAATCAATTTAACTGTCATGTTATTCTGGGTCCCTTTAAGGGAAAAACAAAACTAGAAAAAACCTGGCAAAAACCAGGAACTGACCAATGTCCTCTCTCTCCTTCCAAGTTATCCTCCCAGCTAATTCAGGAAACAGCATCTCAGAGATTCCCATCTTGGTGTGTGTGGTGGTTTCAAATCCTCTTTAAATGGCTAAGAAGGCAATTCTTTTCAGTCATTTGTTTTGTGCAGCCCTCCCCTTCCTGGCAGAGTCAGTGTATGCACTCTATTAGAGCATTTTTTTTTTTTCCTACATATAATGGCACCAATTAAATTACCTTGCAGCCCGACCTTAATCTGGCAGGAATGATTATTCCATGAAACAGTTAGGGCTCTAATTGACATGAAGTGCCTGCAAAATATGTCTTTTGCAGCAACCCCTGTCAAAGTCACATTGATATGCTAATCCCTATAGCTGGCAGAATCACTTCATAAAGAGAGACATTGAAAATTGAATTATTTCAATTTCAGTACCTAGGAATCTAGTGATCTGTCTGTATATGTAACTAAGTAGGTGCAATGCTTTATATGGGTAAACAGCTGTACTAGGGCGTTGCCATGGAAACTGCTTGACTCATGGCAGTTGTGTTAGTGATGAAGTCATTAGCAGTGTGAAATGTACTTTGAGGTTGTCAAGTGTAACACTCCAGGAATATTTCAACAGTATTAGCAGAGCCTTTTCATTTACATAATTTAGGCTTTCACACATGATCTCATTATGGTGCAAGAAAGGAATAGGTTATGGGGGCAATTGTACCTAGACCAGATGAATCTCCATTATATTACTCAATTGTTATTCTATCTCCTGAAACAGAGCCCCCCAAATAAGTCTCATGAGAAATTGATAACTCCCTCAGGACAATGACTTTGAGAAACCCTGTTGGTGATGGGACAGGCTGGATTACCCCAGAAACCAGTGAGGATATTAGGATGGTTTCCCTCCAGATGCATTAGTTGCTTTTGTCCTGATGTTTTACTAATTCTATAAATTAGGCAATAAAACTTGAAAATCACAAGGTTTATTTTTTAAACAATATCCAAGCGAATATTGCCCCCCATTCACATACATTCCCAGTGTGTCTTTAATGATCCCGATGATGATGTGATGTGCAGTATTAGAGGATTTGCAGTTGGAAAATCAACCTTCAAGTCAAATTATGAGCTCTGTTGTTTAGGCCCCCAAAATATGACTCAACTTCCTCCCAGCTCTCCAGAGTTCATTCTTAATGATTTCTGGCTGTTTCACAAAATTAGATTACCTTGAATCCGGCTCTGAACACTCTTCCAAAAGGAGAATTCTAAACATATTTTAAGCAGTGATTACATTATTAAAGTAAACAGACAGCTTCCCACGGGAACTTTCTTGACATGCAAAGCACTGAGATGTGTGAGTTTAGGTGTATGAGTTTATAGCTACATCCCAATTTTTATTTCAATATTCTAATTTCTTCACTCACTCATCCATCTATTCATTCATGTATTCATTCATCAAATATATATTGACTATCTATAAAGAATACCAAGAAGCACTCTAGGTGGTAGGAAAGCATGACAGACACAGCCCCTGTCTTCATAAAGCTTAGTCGAATAGGAAAACATGTTCTCAAACAAGGCTCCCTGGCGAAGCCATTTCATCTGAGACTGAAAGGAGGATGAGCTAGGGAGGAGTAACAAGGAGGTACATTTCACACAATACATGAGAGCACTGAGGCCAGAGGAGTTTGCCAAGAAGAAAGAATTCAAAGAAATGAGGTACTCAAGGGATAAGTTTATCCTAGGCCTCAACTTTGGTGGGAAAAATATATGAGGTCTGTCCCAAAAGTATCAAGCCAATGTCAATATAATTAAAAGAGTTTGTGTGGTCGATACTTTTGGGACAGACCTTTGTATGTCATCTGAAAAGAGTCATGGTGTTTACCACATTTAGGTAAGCAGTGATTTATCAAAGAGTGTGATGCTCAGGGGATCAGCATCTTCATTTTTATTTTGGGAAGTTAAAGGTTTGTCCACATCTCAAACAGCTACACATTTTAATTCCTGCTTTTTCCTTGTATATAGTGGGTCATCAAGCAGATATTAGAAATTTACTCAAGCAGGTAACTTCCAGGCTATACCATAGTCTCTGCTATAATTTATTCTTCTTCCCTTGACTCTAAATCCTGTTACTTTCTAATGGAATTGCTCTGTACTTTGCATATCCTTTGTCTACAAGCTGTAAATTAATATTAGTATTAGTATTCATGGACCTGTTGCTGTTCTTATTGAATTGTAAAGTATTTAATGATAGGAACAAATTGTTATTTGTTTTGCATCCCCCTCAATTATCTCCTGAACTATACTCCATAGATGTTGTAGGAGTTTCTGGAAGGAATGTATGAAGGGTAACTAATATGTGCCATGGCATGCCTTGGTCCTATACAATTCCTAAATGCCTACTAAGCTAAACTGTTTTCTGCAGAAGAATTTTGCAAATGTTAATGGGAGTAACTTGGAAATGATTTCCATGGTCTAATAGATTTGGGTATACAATATAACACATTTGTGAGGACAAACATACATACCGGAATCATACAAGCCTGGAATCCTATTTTCAAGATCATGGGTGACTTTGTTGAACTCTAAATTCCCAAATTCAGTGGATCATGAATGAACCTTGATCAACTCCACTCTATCTTTGGCCAAAGATATCTCAGCATCCATGAAATGCAATTTGGGGAATCTAGTTCAGTTTAAGGCTTTTATTAAAAAAATGAAATTTTTAAAAGGCTTTTGAAAGCATACTGTAGTCTTTAGGTCAAGTGAATTCATAATGAGCTAAAACTTACCTTTCACTCCATTACTCGTTGGTCAAACACCATTGATCTGTAATGGATGGCAATGTGCCAGGAACTCGTAGTTATAGGGAAGCAGCTGAAAAGAAACCCTGCTCTTGCAGAGAGTACCATGGTGAGTGGGGATGCAGCATGTCCCAAGGCCAGTTCTTAGCACAGAGGTACAAGTCCCTCCTATGCTACTTCGACCCAATGAAAGATGGTGATGTACACCAAGGCAAGGTCATTTTTCAACTTGATTACACATTGTTCATTCACTCAGCATCCCCTTTAAAGGTTCCTCTATATCCACGTTTTTTAATTTATTGATTTTAGTGAGAGAAACATTAATTTGTTGTTCCATTTATTGATGCATTCATCAGTTGATTCTTGTATGTGCCCTCATTAGAGATTGAACCTGCAACCTTGGCATGTAGAGTCAATGCTCTAACCAACCGAGCTACCTGGCCAGAACTCACTATACACTTTTAAAGCATATATTTTGAGAGTAAAGGACCACCCTGGAAAATACAGCTGCTCACAGTCCTCCAAGTCCCTCGATGCTCTACTTAGAGCAGTTGTGGTGACTATGACCATGGTCGGCATATAACGGGTTATCAGAGAGCTATCCAATAACATCCTCAAGAAGCTACCTAGCTTTCTAGGGGATGTAAAGAGAAGAACAAGGAAAGGGCCTGCTACAAACATTTTCCTAGATGTGTTTCCATAGAAAAAGTCAGTCACTGTTGGATAAGAATCAGCACATTTCTCAGAAGCAATCCCAATCCTTCCATCAGTCCTCCCAGTGAAGCATGTCATGTTCTGTCCATTTTTACAGGCCTTATCTTTCTGCTGCCTGCCTTTTTGCCTCAATAACTGATTTCTGCACCACCAATTGCATTGGCTATGGGAACTATCTGAAGGACCACAGAAATGGGCCAGGTTTACACTTTTCCTCTCTCTGGTGTCTTCTCACAGAAACACTTTGTCAGATTTTGATTTTTGCTGTTCAACCATGGGCTACTGAGTTCATCTAAATGCCCACTTGCAGAATGGGAATAGGAACTAATACTGACCTCAAGGGGCTGTTATGAGCATAAATAAGATGATAGAAGGGAGTCACGTGTGCAGGGAGTAGTCTCTCACTAAGTAAGTACTCAATGAATGTAAGCTCTTTTTTTTTAACTCTTATTATGTCTTAGCACTCTTCATCACAGGCAGATTTGGAATTAATTTTTGAAACCTTACCTTCTGTTTGAATTAAATAAGGCTTCAGTGAGCACTCTATATGTAATTCATCAAATATTTGTTAACTACTCATGATGTGCAAGGCTTTGCACAGAGCTCTGGGGAAATAAAGGTTAAGTAAGATAGACTCTCACCCCTAAAGGGAAGCACCATGGGGAAGAGATCTAAGAGTTCACTATGTGTTCAGTTCTGTATTAGGTCCTGCAATGGCATGGGATAGAGACAAATGTGAAAAATAAAAATTTTTATTTCTTTTTAATAAAAAATTTTTTAAAAATTACAAAGTCCTTATCTTCCAAGGATCCTGTAAGGGCCATCAGCCTTGTACATGGGTAGTAAGTTAAGCTAAGCTAAAACTAGGTGCCTACTTGACAAAAGTATTTCTATGGCATTAAGTAGAAAAGTGAGAGGTGGAGATCACATCTGTCACCCAGGGTTAACATGGTATCTCAGGATTAGCAGGCCAGTATCCTGGTCCTGTCACCCTTTTAGACGGCCACCCCAAACTTCATGCTGGATCAGGGTGAAAAACCTATCGTCTATAACTTGAGGTTCATCACTTATAAGTAACTGTACCCCCCTACCAGATACTTCAAATCAGCCCTCTAGGCCCATTGATAGGAGTCAACATTCCCCAGGCTCCATTTTCAGGGGAGGAGAGGAGGCATTGTTTCTAAAAGTGGTGGTCTCCATTTCCCCAGTTTAGGGAGAAATGTAAGGCAACTTCTTTTCTGAATGTATTTTTCCCAGGGTAACCATCATAACAGTGTTCATCTCTGTTGGCTGAGATATTTTTCTCCTTTTCAAATATCCTATTGTTCTTTTCATGTTTATTATTTCCTTTATGCTTCTTTGATAGCTTCTTTTTGAGGCCTTGTAAGATATTTTGATGCTGAGTAAGGAAGGCAGATGTGAGACCCCCTATTATTCTGCCTCTTATTTTGATTTAAAGTTACATGCTCCCTATGGAAGGAAACAATAAAAATACAGCAGTGGAAGAAGGGAAGAGTGTGGGAAGATGAATAGGAACCTGTTTCATTGGAGAACAAAAAAAGAAAGCTATTGGGCATAACAATCAATGTAAGTGATCATGAGTGACATTTACATAGTCTATTAACTCAATAATAATTGCCTTGTTTGAAGACTGTATTTCTTGAAGGTGCACCAACTATAGAAAGATGGTCTAAAGCTGTGGTTTCTCTCAATATGTTGTCTAATTCTGTGTAATCACCATCTTTTATGTATTAATTACAGCTTAGCTTTGCAATAGAGATGAATGGGAGCGCTAATATCAAATCAGGCCAGGATTGATTAGCATTCTTTGACAGGATTCTGATCTGGGCTGGCATTCTGAATCTCACATCCTCTGACGACAAATGTGGGTAAGAGGTTTTGTTGATCATCCTGAGCAGGGAGTGTACTGCAGGCCAGGATGCTCCATGTGGAAAAGACTGCAGGGTTCAAGAAAGGCTTCATTCTAATTACCTGCTAGCTGTGGATTTCGGACAGGTCACTGAACTTCCCTGAGACTCTAGTGCTTAATCAACAAAATGAGAGTAAAGATAGCAACTCGATTGTTCCAACAGAATTATGTAGAGAATTGGATGGGAGAATGTAAATGTCATAATGTTCTGTAAATTTCATTTACATTCTGTACACCTTAAACTGTTAAACAAGTGTTTGTGTCAGTCCCTGGATGACCAGAGACACCACCCCATGTAGTGGCTTCCTGGCTAGTCACCTTCAAGGTCCAGGTTAGGTTAGAGTTTCTGTGAACAGAAAGCGCTCGATTCATAGGACTGACTGAATGACCAGTGGCCCGGCTGCCCTGCATGGGCATAGATAGCCCTGAAGGAGAGAGTTTACAATCCCATTTAGGACACAGATAAAATGTGACAAGCCACTCATTCAAAAGGTCAAAATAAGTTCACTTTAAAGACAAAGAGACATTTTATACCCCAGGCCTATGTCTCCATTTTAAAAGTAAGTGGGAAAATTCTTCGAAGATAAATTTACTTAATCAAGCCACAGTTGGAACCATGAAAAAACCTATAATCCTAATATAACATCTTCTGAATATTTATTGCTTTTCACTGGACATACGCATCATTTCTTTTATTCCCCCCATCATTCTCTATCAAGTAGCAAGAGAGATCATTTCAGATTGAGGAAAATGTGTTCTAGAGCCATTTGTCCAAGGAGATGCCCTATAATTAATTAGTGGATCAGCGCTGAGAGAGCAGGTCACCCAGGGCAGCCCTCATGGTTGCTTCTTGGAGAAAAAGCTAATCGAATATCCATTTATTTAAAGTGGCTTTGTTTGTTTTGTTTCCCCTTGATGCAACCATGACAGTGTCGCTTGAAAAAAAAAATGACAGCAAGCCCAGGTCACTCCTAGCCAAGGACAGTATCAAGAAGATCAAGCATGGCATTCAGACCTGTTTACCCTCTAGGGCTCAAACCATTTCAAAACAGAATTTTCTTTTCCTGAGCTGCCTTTAGCCAGTTTCTGTTCTTCAGTCCTTGTCCCTTATAGCTTCCTTTTCCTTCTCCTTGTTTAGATAGTTAATCTGATCAAAGACCATCTGTCTGCTGGCTTTCAAAGGAGGTTAGCATGTGTCAGAACATGATTAATGTTTGATTGTCTATTAACATCATTTTAATTGTGAAAATGGAAATTTAAATGAAAATACCCAATTTAAATCTCTCCCAAAGTCAGTCTCCTGTGTGGTTCTCTGGGAAAAAAAGGAAGGGGAATTCTCTGACCTAATTCAATGGGAAGAACAGGAGATCTTATACTCCCAAAGACAGGTTTTCTTGCTTTTCAGTATGACTGACATCTTTCTCATTTTTAAAAGATTTTGTTTATTTATTTTTAGAGAGAGAGGAAGCAGGGGACAGGGAAGGGGAGAGAAATATCGATGTGCAGGAGGAACATAAATTGATTACCTTCTGAATACCCCCTGCTAGGGACCTGGTCCTCAACCCAGGCATGTGCCCTGACCAGGAACCTAACCAGTGACCTTTTGGTGTACAGGATGCTATGAACCCACTGAGTCACACCAGTCAGGGCACTTCTTTCTCATTCTTGACTAAGAAACAATTCTCCAAGTTTTCAGAGTTTTTAAGACACAAAATCTGGAGCGGAGTTACTTGGAGCATTGGTTCAGAAGCCATTGTTTAGCCATGGAAAAATGCAGGGTAACTTGTAAAGCTCATCACAAGCCTCTGGCTAAAAAGTAGTTTTGTTTTGCAAATGAGATTCTTTGACACATTAGGAATTCAGTAAGAGATACGGCCTTCAGCCTGGGTTCCAAATAGAATATGTTCGTGGGAGAGAGCTTAGCTCCTAATATGTAACCCTGTGGGGTGCATTGGAGTGCTACTGGCATTGCTGATGACATTAAGCTGTCACTAGTAAATGAGAATCCCTTTCTCTGTAGAGGGCTTCTGGCTCTCTGCGCAAATATCTAATGCTCTATGTAAAACCTGGGAGCTAGGGAGCAGCACTCTCAGGTCAGTTGCCTAGTGTCTTCTTGGGGTTTTTGCTATTGTTGTGATGTAGATTAGATTCCAGGAAAAGCTGGGAGCATTCACACACACACACTCTCGCTCTCTCTCTCTCTCTCTCTCTCTCTCTCTCTCTCACACACACACACACACACACACATACTTAAACATGTAGCTGAGGAAAAAGTCAGTGGAACAAATGGCCCTCTACTGTCGTTTCTTGTCTTAAGTCCTAGCCTAATAGTCGGTTTCTGATACTTGTGTCTTTGGACTGCCTTGGGTGTCTGTACCAGTGGGTTCAAATGCTTGAGGCTGCCTTGGGTGTCTGTACCAGTGGGTGCAAATGCTTGAGGCTGGCAGGAAGCGCATGGCTTCCTGTGTTTTTAATTCTTTTTAGTTATTTGGCTGATAACGAGGTTTGTGGTTTTGCTTTAGGCATTTTTGACTAGAAGAAAAGTAACTACTCCACCCTAATTTGTGTCCCTTTGGATGGAAGACCCTGAATCAGGCCTAAGTTTGACCTGGGCATATTTCTGAAGAGAGGACTGTGGTATGAAAGGAAAGAATGGGCTAATTTGTCTGGCCTTTCTTTGCGATTTTTGTTGTCAGCATCCAGTGGGCCCCTTCTGAGGACCTGCCAAAGTTAAACCTGTAATACACAGTTTTCAACATAACTAGTGACTTATGTCCAGACTATTGTAGCTTCATTTTACAGTGAAGGGTGCTAAAGCTCAGAAAGGTTAAGTAACTTATTCAAGTTTTCACAGATAACTATATAGCAGAGTCTGCCTTATCTGTCTCCAGCTCCCTGTAACTAACCAATGCACTGTTCTGCTGGACCTTCCCACATTGAAGTCATAGAAACCACATAATTTCTTTCCAATTCAATCTGAAACTAATGACAATACTATCTTGTAGTTATTCACTCACTTAATCAGAGAAAGTTTATTCATTACTGTTTTAGTCCATTCAAGCTGCTATCACAAAATACCACAAACTGGGTAACTTATAAACAACAGAAATGCATTGCTTATAGTTCTCAAGGCTGAGAAGTCTGTAATCATGTTAGCCTGGTCAGGTGAGGGATCCCTACCTAATTCATAGTATAAGGAGGAGGGAAAGACTTTCCCTCTACCCTTCTGAATTCTTAGTTGAGATCCCTGTAATAAAAGACAGATTATCAAGAGAAAAACAAACAGAAGTTGATTAACATGTGTATCTCATATATACGTGGGAGATACTCAGGGAAAAAGGAGTAACTCCAATGTGGCTTAGATTCCAGATTTGAGTACCATCTTATGGAGAAAGGAGAGGGAGAACATAGGTATCGTAGGAGAGAATAAATGATTTTTAAGAAAGATGAATTAACTCTTGGAATAATAGATGGAGGTATGATCATTTGTGACTAAGTTTGGATGCTGAGGGTTGGAATAGATCATTGATTTAGAGTCTTGCTTGTAGGCAAGTGGGTGCCATAGAATGATCAGATATCCACACTAGTTGGAACCTTACAGAACAGCTTTTCCAATGACTTCTTTCCATAGGTGAGGACTTTGAAGCTCAAATAGGAGCAGTGACTTGGTCAAAATTATTTCAGAAAGTTATGAACCAAGGCCTCAAGTTCCCTTGCCTGGGCACTTTGTCTTCTTTCCTGCCCCAATACCTGATCCTTCCAAGATGTCTGGCCTCCTGACATCTCTAAGGGCAGATACTTTGTTGTTGTTGTTGTTGTTATCCATTCTTCTGTTTTACCAAGTCCTAGATTAGGGTCTTCTCTCTATAGCCAACAGAAACCCAGCTTTTACTACCAAAAGAAAAATAACACTTATTGTAAACTTGTATACTCACCCTAGTGCAAGCCACTGTGGGGAATCCAAGCTATATTAGACATAGTTTTTATTTATAAAATACATGAGATATAATGAAGAGGTAGGACAAGTACATGGAAATTGTTAACAAAAACATAAAGCTGTAAATGATCATGTGCAAACTAAATTCACTGACCGAAAAAGCTACCAAAATAATTTCTTAGAAAGACTCTTCCTGCAGAAGTCAGCACTGAGTATCTGTAGATAAAAGTTAATCTTGTATAGCAAATTACAAAACCAGGCCCCAAGGTCACTTCGGATCAAGGAATTTTCCCAAAGGTGCCTAGAGGTAGACACCTCTTGGTGTCTCTTGGGAGAGACAAGACCCCTGTGGTGGGCATTCCCGAGACAGCCATCAATACTGCCTACTTATCTTTATCTGTTGCATTTATACAACCTTGACTTGTGTCCAAGATGGACCAAAGGAGGATTCACTCCTGCCATTTTCTACTTACTTTGTGTTCTTTATATTAATGGGTCTGGAATGTTATGATATCATTCATTGCAGAACCATGTTGGCAAATTAATTTGTAGGTTGATTGAACAGTTGAAACACACAGTATCACTTTATTTTAATACATGTGTCTGGTCTCAGTATGTTATTATTGTTTCTTTTTTCTTCCATTTGGCCAAAAGATCTCATGATTCAAGTTTAATACCAAGAAGACAGTCTGGAATACTGGCATTTTGAATGAGGGTTGGCTATCCCCACCAGTCAATCAATAGCGCATTCATCCCTAGCAATTATGATGTGACACAGGCATGTTAAATATGCATTGTCCTTGAAAGCCTTCCACATACTCAAAGCAATAGACAAATTGGACCTATCAAAAGATACTAATGACACACCAGTTGGGCTATTGTAATTTTAATTTGAAGTGTGCATTCTTTGAACAATTCGAGGAAACTGAGTATTGAAGAAATCCAGCTCTGCAGGACTAGAAGTGCTTTTCCCTTTTCCTCCCCATTATTTTTTTCAGTATATAGAAGATAAGAGCCTGCAGGAGGTCATTCTCTGCTGTTTTAGCCCAGCTTCATCCACTCTCCATTATCCTACTTCTGGTCTGGTCTTTTGACCATGCCCATAGAGCCCGTTGGTTTATGTTGTAGGTGTATCTGACTGCATTCCTGACTAGATTCCAAGCCCACTAAGGGCAAGAACTGTGTATTATGCAGATACTTCTTTACTTATGATGAGGTTATATCTCAATAAATCTATAGTAAGTTTAAAATTTCATGAGTCTAAATGCATTTAATACACCTCATCTTCCAGAACATCATAGCTGAGCCTAGACTACCTTAAACATGCTCAAACATTTACATTAGCCCACAGTTGGGCAAAATCATTTAATGCAAAGCCTATTTTATAATAAAGTATTGAATGTTTTGTGCCATTTATTATGAATATCACTTCTGCATCATGGGTAAGTTGAAAAATCCTAGGTCAAACCATACTAAGTCAGACACCATCTGTACTTCTGGCTCCTCCAGCATCTAACACAGTTGCTTGCAAACCATGGAAACTTTAAGAAGATACGATAATTAATTAATAACTAAAATATATTTCTAATTACTGACATCTTGATCCATGGAAAAGATGGTGCAGGAATCATATTATTTAGAGTTTTATTTTCCTACAAATGAAAATGTAATGATCTAGAATAGTGTTTCCAACCCATGGGCCACTGACCCCTGGAGTTGAAGAATCATTGCAAGGGGGTTTTAGTTACACATAAATATTTTCCTGACAAATATAACAGAAGCACAAATATCACTTGGGGGTATTAGAAATGTCTGGTACATTTGTAAGGCCCTTTACCCTAAACGAATACTAGAAATCAATTTAGAAACTGTAAGAACTGAGTAAGACTATTCCTTGTGGGTTTCTCATGGCAGATGGTTATAGGACATCAGGTGCAAGACCCACCAGTTCCTTTTCATGGACCAAGGCCTGTTTTGTGCTTTGACCAGCAATAGAGTTTTAGGTTTTGTCTCTATTTTTAAGCAATTTCCAAAAAGGGACAAGCAAGACTGAGCTTATACAGAAGCTAAAATGAGGTCTTTAAAGTGGCTCAGGAAAGTTCTAACAGCCTTCCCACTATGTCATTTCTACCTTAACATTTAGGTGAGGGTTTTGGAACTAAGGGTGCAAACCCTATACAGCGCCGCCCCTGGACCCCTGAGATACAACACCACTCGGTATATGCTCCCAGTCTGCTAGAGAAGAAGACTCAGAGGCCCACCAAGTTCAGGAAACCACCTCTACATAAAGGTTCCTGCTCCCCATTTCACGTAGAAACATGGGTTTACTCTTCATTAGCACATAGATCATGTCTAATACGGACCAAGTGATAGTGAGAGAATACTTGCATGTTTCTTTGCCCTCAGGGAGTCCATAAGAGACTGTCTGAGAGGCAGAAACCACCCACTGGGACTCATTACAAAATGAGTGCTTCCAACCTGACGTGTAACAGCAGTTGGGGAAGGGGCTGATGGGCTTGGGACACAAGTGGTGCTGGGAAGAGATGGGCTAGAGAGAGCTAATAGGGATGCAACGCCAAAGCATTGCAAATGCAGCAGCAAGGTCCAGGTGAATGGTAGGAAGGAGCATGGTTGCCGGGGAGACAGGATACAGAGCTCAGGGTGAGTCAGGCCAGTAAACTGTTTCATGTCATTGCCACTTTCCAGCTGAATGTGTCCTTCAAAAGTCACAGAATTTCCCAATCTTCATCTGCACTTGGATGCCATCTAGTCTGACCTCCGCACCCCCATAGCAATCTCCACCCCAGGATCCTGACCAGACTCTGCTTGAGTTCTGCCAGTGACCACAGTCCACTGCTTCCTGTGACCCTTGTTTGTTCTGGATGGGTGTCATTATCAGAGCACCCGCCCCATGATTTCCTGATGCTCTCGCCTCCTATTCTCTCCCTACCTCCCATCACAACCCTCTGCCCCTCACCCCATGTTACTCCAGACACACCTGACCCCACCATTTATCACACCACCACCCACTCTGTGAGATTTAGAACTCTAAGTGAGACCTGTCTCTTTGCCTAAGTCACCAGCTTAGGGCTTCTTATTATATTAATTGCTGTGTGAAGCAAAGATGATATTTTTTTTCCTGCAGGATTTCTCCTCAGCCTTATTATTGTTCTGAAACCATAAAACTGAAAACTGCATTTTTATGACTCTCAGTGACCTTCAGAATTCTAGACGCAGCTGACTCCTGCTTAGCTATAATATTTTGGCTCATTAATTTCAAAGGAGATATTCCAATTTATAATTTTATTAAGTTTCTGAGGATCTTTAATACTGTGTTTCTAAATATGATGGACTTCTCGCTACCAAATTTTAATTAGGGAACATATTAAATCCTCAATTAATGCCACAGTAATGCATATTTAATATCCAATAACATTTGATCAGGATTCTTTCAGCAAGGAAGGGACTGAGACACTACGGGTCTTTGGTTCTCACTGACCAATAAGACAACTATACCAGCCTTTCCATCTACTATGGGGGTTGGGTGGAGGGCTATTGGTCAGGAACAGTAAACACTCTCCTTATTAGCTTCTTTAGTAGAGTGAGGGGGCGTGTTCTGACACTGGGTATGTAAGAGGCGCAGCATAGATTTTTCTGAACAAGTCAGTCCAAAGCATGTGAAGGAACATTTAAAACTATGTTTCTTAAAGGCAGAGGAATACCACACATTAGCATAGGTATGTGCAAACATCTCCTATAAAGGGCCAAGAAGAAAATGCTGTAGGCAATGCAACCTAAGGTCTCTGTCCCAGCCCCTAGATTCTGCGGTTAGAACACAAAGGCCATCATCGACAATACAAATAGAAGGGTGTGGCTGTATTTCAACAACACTTTTTTTGTGGACACTGAAATCTAAATTTCACATCGTTTTCACATGTCAAGATATACTATTATTAATTTTTTCAACCATGTAGAAGTGTGAAAGCCATTCTTAGCTCATGAGCTGGCCAAGGGCCGCAGTTTGCTAATCCCTGCTTGAGTGGAAAGAGTCCATAACTGAGGTAAGGAGGCCTGATCCCTTGGTCTAGCTCTGCCACTAGATCACCAAGAGGCTCTCAGGAAAGCCCCTGCACTCTCTTGTGAGCCAGTTTCTTCATTTCTAAAATAAAAGTCTGTCCTTGGATGGTAGCTAAGATCTTGAACTAAGAATGAGCAACTCCTCCCATAAGTCACTTGCTCAGGAACTCTGAGGAGTCATCTGTTTTCATTCCCCTCTTCTTAAAGCAATTCCCTCTGCTCTCACACAATTGGATAGAAGCAGCCGGGCTAGCAGGAGGGCCTGAGGTTCAGGGCCTGCAGTTTGAGAGAGACATGAGCTTCATTCTATCCTCAGTTGCAGAAGGAGAGATTTCTCCCTCTGTTCTCTGGGGAACCTTTATTCTCTCAAGAGCTTCAGAAACTTCATCCAGGAAACCCATCCAGGAAGGGCTACCCATTGGGAGAAGCCCATAGAATTCAGAAGCAAACAACATGGCTGTGGAATGGAGAACATGCTTCTCCTTCCAAGAGCTGGCCCTCAGCTCTACGGAAGCCGCCAAAAGAGGCTGAATTCCCTCCAGCTTCCCACCTTGGCTCTCATCCCTTCTGTGCCCAGGCTTGTCTCCTCTACCCTTTTCCCTCCTGTAAAAACGCACCCTCAGGATAAGGACATAATTTGGTCATTTGTGTTGAAATGAGAACAATTGTTAAAAATTTATAACACTGGAGAAAGCTGGAGAAATTAAGCTTTGATCATTGTAAAAGCCAACACTTAATGGGTCCTTACTATCTACTAAGCTCTGTGTGTATCAGTGCACACATGCATGGATGCATCTGAAATCCCCATCATGCAGATGAAGAAATCAAGACTTATAGAGCTTATTAACTTGCCCAAGGTCAGCATCTACTAAGTAACAGAACTTGGATTTGAACCCAAGCAGTCTGACTCTAAAGCTACCATTCTTGCATTATACTGTCTCTACAGTAGTAAAATTCAGAGAATCTCTAAGTGGAAAGACAAAGCTATTTGGAAAAGCTTGCCTGAATTGCCTTGTCACATGTACTGTGTAGCTGCCACTCATTTTGTTTCTGTGTGAGGTTGTGTCTCCAGTCACATGCTTCCCTTTCCCCCCTCCCCCATACACAATTTGCCAAGATGGAGAGTATTTGTACTGGAGCCTGGAAGGTGTTTTTCCCTCAAGCTCCCACTTCCTTTCAGATTGTCTTGCCATCCCTTGCAAGATGATTTCATCCCAATGCCAAATAATAACTTCATTGCAAAAATAATTGGTTAACTAAAGCTAATGCTTATGATTTATACTCTGAATTTTCTTTCCCCCTGTTCGGAACGGAGTAAAAACGTGCACTTTAAAATGCCACCCAGGACATCTGCTGTTTCCTGTCAGTCCTTGACGTCATTTGAGTGGCTTGGTTATTTTGGGGTTTCCAAAATCGTGATTGCAACAAGAATGCATTTCAGAGTGCCTTCTGAACAAGAAGACTCAAACTTGCAAGGGATGCAGAAGGCATCTACTTCATTTCCTGTTCTCCAAGTATTTTTTTCTGACAAAGCTGAGCCTAAGTTTGGAGATTCTTGGTCTAGTGGTTGCGAGATTTGTTGATTAGTAAGTTTCTCCCTCTGCCTGCCACTCAGCTTCTCCTGTCTGAAACATCTGCCCATGTGTTCAGATCCTACCTGCTGGACCTATACAAAATAAGATGATTGACATGAACAGATGTTTCAAAATTGGAAAACCCTGCTCATGTCATTTTGGAAGCTTCCTTATTCTGCGGTAAGCATCCTGAACTCCTTCAAAGCCTCTTACATGATTTGGCATAGATTATGCTTACTTCCCTAATCTTTCTCCTCCTACTAGACTCCAGGGCTTCTCTTAATGAGGGTGAGCATAATTCTCAGAAGCACTTTAAGACTATTATCTCACTTAATCTTCATAACCACTGTGAATAAGAAGAACATTACAATTCCATTGTACAGAGGGGGAAACTGATACCAAGGGGGATGAAACAATATATTCAACATTAATTCTAAGTTCTTCACAGTCCAGTAAAGTGTAGATTCTTACTCACTGCCCTTCTCTCTGCAACTTGTTACCTGTTCATGGTATAGTACCTTATAACAAAGGTGCTCGCAGTATTTTTTTCTGTCTTATTTTTATATTTTTTGTTCATTTTAAAATGAAATACTTCAGACATACTAAACAATATAATTAATAGCTTAATGAACACCCTGGTAGCCACTACTCAAGAAATAAAACATTACGAATAATAGCTTGTATAATTTTTTGTAATGACCCCCATCCCGTAACTCTCCTTTAACCCCAAAAGTATCCCTTATTCTCAATTTCTTGCTCATCATTCTCCATCTTTATATCTATCCCTACCCAATGCATATAATTATTTCATGTTTTATTAAACTGCATATAAATGCTGTTCATTATATAGGTAGCCTGATGTTTTCCTTCACTTAACAGTTTGGTTTTGAGACTTATCCACATTGATACATATGACTGCAGTTCATATATTTTATGCCCTATAATAACTCCATCAATGCACATTCTATTTATTTTCCCATTCTACTGTTGATGAATAGTTGTTCCCATTTTTGCTATTACAATAATGCTTTATTATATATGATACTTGTTTCCCTGACCCTAAGTTTGTCTAAGGTTTACTTAGAAATGGAATTACTAGGTTGTAGAATATGTGCATCCCCAAATTGGCAGTGTCTCTACTCAGTTGTGGAGGCTAAAGGATTCCATGGTACTATCTCTTCATCCACACTTAATATACTTTTATAGCCTGAGAGGTATGATCATCATTGTGTTGAGAAAAACAAATATTATTATTTCTAATTAATATTAAAGTGGAAAAGACTAAACTTAAAGTTAACTGGCAAGGCCAAGCCACACAGGTCCAAACTAGAATGAAAGTTCTTTGACAGGAGTTAGAATTTGGCCTGTTGCAATCAGCCATCAATACTTCCTAAGCATTTGTTTATGAAGACCCCTATCTTAGGTGTCATGACACATTTATTGGAATTGAATTTGTTGGTGCTGATGAAGGCAGTGGGCAAGTAGAGTGGGTCGGCCATTTGGACTCATGCTGCTTTTGGAGACAGAAGTGAGATGTGCTCAATGTCAGGCTAGATAATAGCAAGAAGTGACCCGTGTGGTTCTGTGGAAGTGGACGCACTTCCTGCTCCCAAGGAGCCTAGCACGGAATAGTGGAGAAAGTGAAGACCACAAGTGGTAGCCCAGATGGAGGGTATACAATGTTGCTGGGGTTCAAGTCATAGAACCGGAACTTTAAGGATGTGCCCAAAGAGATGTGCCCTGCTGACCAATGGGTAAGGAGAAAGTATAGATCACCTAGGCAAGGATATGAAGACTTGCTAGCCAGGGAAGGTCAGGCAGATAATGAAATCCAAGACCCATTGCCTAATGCAGGAAGAAGTAAGGTAGTCCAGCAGGCTGAATGTCAGCTGGCTTGCTAGATCAGTAGCACTAGGAGGGTATTCGGTCACACAGCACAGGGAAGGGAGTAGGGGCATTTCCCTTGGCACCGCATGGTGGTCTAGAGAGGCCCAGAGCAAGGCTACTGACTAGACCTAGAAGCTAGTGTGCAAAACTG
Source organism: Noctilio leporinus (assembly GCA_004026585.1). NCBI lineage: Eukaryota > Metazoa > Chordata > Mammalia > Chiroptera > Noctilionidae > Noctilio > Noctilio leporinus. The sequence goes on from PVIW01003788.1 coordinate 57,508, forward strand.
CGCTTGAGGCCTACATAAATATTGGCTGTGTGCCTGCCTTGTTCAAACACTTGAGAGGTACTGAGGTCCTTGCCTCAGATTTGGCATCTAATCAGAGAGTGAGAATAGGAAAGTAAGAAGAAATTCTAAGCTTCTTACACACATGTATTCAAAAACAGAAGTAACAGCCCTGGCTGGTGGCTCAGTAGATAGGTACCGGCCTGCAAACCCAAAGGTCGTTGGTTCAATTCCCAGCCAGAGCACGTAATCAGGTTGCAGGCCAGGTCTCTAGCAAGGTCCGTAGCTGGAGGCAGGTGAAAGGCAACCACACATTGATGTCTCTCTCCCTCTCTGCCTCTCTCCCTTCACCTGTCTCTGAAAAAGGTAATAAAATCTTTAAAAAAATAAAACAAACAAACAAACAAAAACAGAAGTCAAACTACAGTAGAAGGTCCATGGTGGAGAGCCTTGAATGCCAAGCAAAAGAACTGAAATCTCATCCAGCTAGAGTATCGGCATACTTGGTTTACTTATTCTTTGAATTTGTTGGTGTGGCATTGGTTCATAGGATCACATAGGTTTCAGGTATGTCCACAATGCAATTTACAGATCATCTTGCTTCACCATGTAATTGGCCCCTCAAAACACTTTACAGCACCTATTATATTTTAGGCATTAAACACTCTAAATATTTTATCTTACTTAATCCTCTCAGTTACCCTATCAGGAAGGTATACTTTTATCCACATTTTACAGATGAGAGCACTGAGCACAGAGGTGTTTGGAGATTGCCCCCACATCTTCAGGCTACTGAGTGGCAGCGTGAGGATTTGGACCTAGGTAGGGTGACTACTGGTCTGGGATCCTAATCACTGGGCTGTTTATAGGTTCTGGGGGCTCCTAAGCAAGATTAGTTCAAGACTCATAGTAAAGACACAGCTTTTTCAAAAATCCAAAATACACAGTCCCATCCCTGGGCATTCAGATTCCACCGATTGAGATACTGAACCTGAGTAATGCTGATGTGCACATACCTACCTGGCGGACAGTCACTGCATTTTGCCATTGGCATAACCAGGGTTTCTGATAAGCCCAACAGCATCCCCAAAGTTGAACGTTTGAGCAAAGAAGTGTCGCAAGCAAAGCAGTATTTTAGGAGGACTGATGTGGCAGGTGCGCTTGGCAGGAATTAAGAGAATGTACATAGTTGAGGCAGGAAGAGAGTAGCAGCCTGTTCAGAGGCCAAGACATAGGAGAGGGAGGGCTGGGCCAGGAGAAGGGAACAGAAACAAAGTAAGCCATCGATGACGAAGACTGTCCAACCTGAGTTGTGGGTGCCTTCAAGTGAGGGAGCAATGAAACCCTCATGCCACTAAGTCCACTCTAGGTGTTAACACGTGGCCTATGGCACCCATCCCTGCTTCACTACTTAGAAGCTCTGTGACTATAGGCACGTTACTTAACCGTTTTCTACTTTGCTTGATACGTTTATTGTCTAAAGTGAAAATAATGACAACACCTCTCTCCTTGGGTGATGAATACACATATGGTGCTTAGAGCAGTGTTTTGCTTACAATGTGTGCTCAATGAATGCTAGTTCTTATTACTTTTTTACTGGTCGGAGAGAAAAATTTGGTATGTGAGAGATAATAAACTGGGATTTAGAGATTTCGGAGTTAGATGCTGTAAGACCTCTGACCTTACTATAGGCTACCTTCAGATTAAAAATTGAAAGAAAAAATAAAAGACACCCTGCTTTTTCCAAAATGACAGCAGCTTCATTTTCAATAAAAAATGATGCTAATTACTGGGTATTGACCCAAGATGAATTTCTCTTTGATGAACTACATACCAGTTTTCAGAAAACCTAGCTAAATCATCTCAAATACCAGGAAGTGCGGGGTAGCAAATTGGGGAAAAATGTGTATCAGAAAAAAATTATCGCTACAAAAATATTTTCAGTAAGTTTGTTCCCTTCATAAATAGTGTGAATGGAATGCCTCAGCAATCAGCTGAAAGCCCGATCTTTGCTGTGGGCTAATTGCTCGTCTGGTTAGTGCAGAATTTAATTTGTGCTATTGTGCAGGCAAGGCTGAGAGCGTGAAATAAACAATGTGTGTTAATTTCACGTTTTCCAGTCTACTTAGCCAAAGGGAAAGCTTAGGGTCTTCTCCCGACTCACCCCACCCTCTCTCCGCTTCACATCCTGGAGCCTGCCCACCACAGAGGGTGGGATATTTGCTGACTGCAAGTATGAGGTTCTTGCTTCAAGGCCAAAGGCCCAGGAAAGCCAGCTGATCCCAACAGTGATGCTGACCAAGGACACATCAGGGTCCCCCACCCTTCACCTGAGGCCCAGGACTGGTGCTGAGCTCTTTCTGCCAAGACAAATGGGCACCTGCTGGTGACAGCAACTGGCTTTGTGCTCTTGGGTTCCAGAATGCCCCTGGCCTCCTGTAGAGAAGCTGCCACTGGGCAAACAGATCTACTAATTGGATGTATCTGCAGTGAATGGGTTAATTTGGTGAACTAGGAGATTTGACCTGACAAGGGCAGTAGCAGAGGTAGTTTAAGAAGAGGTGCAGAAAGTGCCCGCATTGTGGAGGAGCTGAGGGAGGTTGGGAAGGCCTCCTGTCCACCCGCCTCCCACCCTGCTCCACTCTAGGTACCTGAGGAGTTGGAACTGGAGCCTTGGCACAGACGCTGGCCAAGGACACACACCTGCTCTGACCTATTTGCTCTATGGCTAAAGGCCCCAAGGCCCAGGAGAAGTGGCTGCTTGGGGCCAGGGAGGCAATCAGTATCTTGGCTAGGTTAGAACTCAGGGACCTCATTGCCCTTCCAGTACACTTTCAGATACACCATTTCTCATCGGGTCTTTAAATTAAACCCAATTGTCTCCTGATCGGTATTTTGTGAGCAGGGACCCCAGACTCAGGCTGCCTGAGTTCAAATCCTGGTTCTAGCACACACATCATAAGGTTATTACGAGTATCAGACTAGATCAGTCATGTAAAGTACTTAGTACAGTGCCTGGCAAGAATGTAAGAGCTCAGTAAACATTGGCTACTATTATTATTTTTAGTATTTGGGACATTCTAAACCTCCAACCTATTCTTACTGTATGATTATCTGTACTGTATGTGTATGTGTATGTGTATGTGTGAGATCAGATATTCCTGTCTTCCCAAAAAGAAGGAGTTCTGTTCTCTGGCCTTCACTCTTTCCTCTCCCTGATTTTATTATTAAAAGTCTCAATGGGAATTCTAGTATTTGGAAATGTCTGAGGTCTGCTTTTAAAGAGAGGAGAACAGAAGAACTTTAGTCATCGTCATGAATCCTTGGAATGGCAGCAAGCTTGACTTATTTATCTCTGATTCTCCAGTGACCAGCAGTACATCTTGAATGTGTGCTGAACCACTGGGGAGTGCAATGGGAGGGCTAAGATATGGTTTTCAAAGCTAAAGAGACCAAAGAACCAAGTGAGGAGAAAATAAAAAACTCCTTGCCCTTGAGGCTTTCCTTAATTGTGAGCATAAGTAGTATTTCTTTTCAGGAAAGAGCAAGATTAGTCTTACTTGAACCATTAAAGTATACGGTGGAGCAACATCCCCTGGTCTGAGATGCTGTGTGTGCTCTCAGGGGAGCCTCCATAAATATAAGCCTTTCACTGGTTACAACACAGAACATCAAAGATACAAAGACTGTGCAGATCCTCAGGGAGGCCACACTCCCTGTACGTAGGGACCGTAACCATATAATGGAACTTGACAGTGAAGCAGCATCCTGTACTTCGTGAAGTGCTGTGTTGACCATTCCTACCCTACAGGTAAGGTCACTAGGATAATAAGGGACTGAGGGACTTATTCAAGGCCCCACAGCTGCGATGTGACCTCAAGTCTCTGAACTTCAGATCTTATCTTCCCTCTACCACATTGATCTATTCCTCCATGCGATAGGGGTATTTGCCCTGACAAATTTGTCTCGTTGACTGTTGGCAATGGCACAGAGAGTGGGGTGGTGGCGGCGGCACAGTTTACGATAGTACAAGATGGAGCTGTGCAACCTGAAAATAAAAGCACAAAAATGTTTCCCCGATGTCATGAGGCTGGCTTGGGAGCCTAAAGAAAATTAAGATTGTCAACAAAGCAGCCAATAGTTACAGAGCACCTGCACAGAAGACACTGGGCTAGAGTTGTGGGAGGGGCACAGTGACAAGAAAGAGGCTGCCCCAGGCTTCTGGTGCATCACAAACTCCAGGAGAAGGTAGACGAGTATCCATAGAAAAAGACGTCATGTTATTATGTGGTAGCTCCTCCCTGAGTTGCATGGACTGGGGGAAGGTGGGGCGGGGTGTCCTCAGTAGAGTCTACAAATACAGGGCTGGACTTAAGCAAGCAAAAAGAGAGTCAGGTGGCAGGTGACCCCAGGAGGCACATCACTGGCTGCCTGACCAGAAGAAACTGTATCTGCTGCGGGGGAAGCTTATGGAAGCCGAGGAACCCACAGGGGCCTCCAGGAGGAAGAATCTGAATCTTTGGAGGAGAGGGACCGCAGGTTCATTCCAGACAGGAGGACTGTCAAGATCAAAGGCACCAGAAAAGCTAGGACAGCATCAAACCTGTCCCTGGCTGTAGGCTAATTGGAAAGATCTTCCGGCTCTAATGGCACATCGACTTTTTGACATTCAAAGTTGGAGAACATGGTTGTTAAGGGCTTCATGCAGCAGAAGAAGGGGGAGGATGGAAGGTGCACTCCCAAGGTACTCTTCTCTGTGACGCCCATTGTCTGCCAGCACTCACAGATTAGACAATGAACTACACCTTGAACCTATGGAACAAATCCAACAACAAACTGGGAATTTCCCTGCTTTGGTGGGACCCAAGAAGCCCCCCTCCCTAATCATATCTTCCTAGCTTAGAACCATCCCACAGCCCTGTTGTGCGTGACTTCTCCTAGCTTTGGGCTTGAGGCTTCCCTGGAAGCTGGTGTGTTAGGAGTCAGGAGGGAAGACGCCCTGGGCTTAGCAGGTGGCTCCTATACACCTGATTTCTTTCTGCGACATCCACAGCTTCGATCTGAGTGTGGCCTCGTGTGTTGTTCATTTCCTCCTTTTGGGGGCTTCTGAACCACATGGACAACAGGACTCAATGAGTCATGTTCCTAAACAGGGAGCCCTGAACTATCAGAGCCTCCACCTGGAGAGCTTGGCTTTTGCTTACCTCCCCCTCCCAGGCCTCTGCAGGGGAGCGAGGACCTGGAAAGACTGGAAATTGTATACATTATTTCCTTTTTGATTAGGTGAATAAATAACTTGATTGGGATGCGCCTCTTTGGAGGGTGACGCTGGCAGGCTTCCAGGAGTGGGAGGCAGCTGGCTGGCTCTGAGCAGAGAGGAGGGAGCGACAAAGGCAGGAGAGAAAGACACATGGTGGGCAGGCTTGGGATCCTTCCCTGTCCCTGAGGTTTAGGTTTGGGCTTCCTTTTCAAGCATTGGAATGTCTGTCCCAGCCTGCTGTGCCCCTGAGGGACAGGCCTTCAGCTGGGAGGAAAGGGCACAGGCTCAGGGGGGCTGATGATTGTGCTACCTAAGCAAACGGATCGCTGATACATGTGACCGGTATCATTTTTAAGAAAGGCCTGTAGACCCTGTGCATCTCTATATGTGCAGGAGATGAAGACATTGGGGCATGGAATGTATTTACTAGCCTTTGGTCCTAGCTTCTCTTTACTGCTTTCTAAAGTTTAAGTGTGATTCTCTGCCCTTCCCCACACAAGAGATGCTGCTGGTCACCTCTACAGCCTCAAAGTGGCCCTGCCCCACCTGAAAGCTATGCAAGCTCTGGTCCCAACCATCCATGATGCTTGGTAGCAAGGGGCAGTTTCAGAGTAGGGAGAAGTGACATGTGAGACTCTTAAATGATTCAGATATAAGCCCCACCCCAATCGCTAGACTTGAGAGTCACTGCCCTACAGACAGCGGAGGTGGCATGCTGAGATTTAAGGCATCTGAAATAGGTCTGTTGGTGCAAAATTGGGTTTTCTTGCTGGTTACCAGTCTACCACCTGAAGAGCTGTTCCTTGGAGTTAAGTCACAGGGACTTCAAGAATACCCAATTAAAACATCCATAAGATGGAAAATGCATTAATCCCCAGAATTTGAACCCACACTTATGTAGGAAAACCACTACGCCATTTCCACTGTTCCAGCTGCCTCTGTGTGAATGAGCTGTTGGGGAAATGAGACTGTTTGGGGGAAATGCCAGCCCTGGAGAACCTCTGAGAGAGCCTCTCTGAGTGTCCAGACCTCTAGGGTGGAGGGAAGGCAGTGCAAGCCAGCAATGCCCCAAATTTGGCTCCAGTCAACCTGCAGTCCATATCTTGTATTAGAACCTCATACTTGTGTTTCTTTTTTTTTTTTAATTTTATTGTTGTTGTATTAGATCCATCCCCTTTTTGCTCCCCTCTATCCCCCTCCCCACCCACCCATTCCCCCCAAAGTCAACCCCACCTGTTGTCCATGTCCATGGTTCCTTTATACTAGGTTCTTGTCTAAGCTGCTCCCCTTTCTTGCCATACTTGTGTTTCTAGTCCAGGGAAGGTCTGCCCTAGGCAGTAGGTATCACTTAGTAACAGTTAGGAAGCTGGCAGACCCCTTGGAGTTCCAAGAATGACCAAGTGCACAGCCAGAATCTGAGCTACATGTGAGCACATCAGGATGAGGAAGACATCCGAGGAACTGGAGAATCTGACTCTTGAGTTGAAGCGTGTGGAGGCTGCATTGCTATCTCTGTGAATGCTCTTCACCCCTGCAAAGGAACCCCATGCTGGTTTCCAGGTGGGAGCAGACATCTCACTTGTATGATTGTATCCACCTTTGACCCTGATCTCCAGTCTTTCCATGTGTTCCAGCTCCTTTTTATGACAACTGGCTCTGGTCATCTCCTTGTGCATGGTAAATTCCTTCCCAGGCTTTGAGGTTCAGCTCAAAGATGGCCTTCTTGATGATGCATAACCCTATACCTCCCTCTTCTGTGTTTCATAGAACAAGAGTACTGTCCCACTCCTGGGACAGTATTGATCACCCTGTTACACATATTTGTCATCCCCTCTAGACAGGAGGTCTCTCGAAGGCAGTGTCTGTTATATTCCTGGCCTCTAACAGTGTCCGACATATAATAGCTCTTGTGAGAAGACCTCCCTAACCTCTCCTCCACCTCCCAGTCTTGGTTTGTTATACATTCCCTGTACCCCCACATCACACCATTCATGCTTGTGGCACAATGGGGACTGTCTGTTTAACTGTGAGTACTATCCATAGGACATGGATGGGTTCATGACTGTTTTACCTGTCAGACAATCACTAACGCCCAGCACCTAATGTCTGACACCTAGGAGGTACTTAATAAATACATGTTAAATGAATGAACAAGTCAAGCTGGGCTTTCAAAGACCAATTTGGTTGCAGACTTTGCTGGTATCAGACACCTTAGGCCAGTAAACCTTTCTTTCAATTCAAGCCCCTTACAAGGAACATTCAATCTGCAACTGCCCACATTCCCAGTATCATCAAACTGTACTCACTTCAATCACTGTGCTGGGGATAGTAGTTATAGATTAATAGCTTCAATAGAATATGTCATTTTTTCCCGGAAGCTCTAGGTTTTCTTCTTTGCTCTAATACAAATAGAACATCAGCAACTAATGGGCTATTTTTTCATTATGCACAAGGATGAAAGAGAAACATACTTTATCCTGTGGTAGGTTTGATGCTTGGCAAAACCGGAAAAATCTATGAGTGATGTCTTAGAAAAGCTTTCTTCCCAAGAGTTAGGAGACCAGACTCCCCTGTTAAATTGCTATGAGGCCTCAGGCAAATTCACACAAGTGGCCTAGTTTCCTAGTTTCAAGTGCTGATTTCCATGTACCACTCCCTTTCTTCTAGTCTGGTTTTTCTAGACTGCTTTTCTAGTCTGTTTAATAATTGTTGCAAAGATATTAAAAGTTGCTTCCATAGGTACCAACTTTTAAACATTTTTTAAACTTATTTATGTTCTTTATCTCTTATATCCTGGATCTGTGAAGTATTGGTAAATAGGGTAGTGAAATTATTCCTTTTTTAAAAGATTTTATTTATTATTTTTAGAAAGAGGGGAAGGGAGAGAGGCAGAGATGGAAAGAGACATCAACGTATGGTTGTCTTTCACCCTCCTCCAGCTACGGACCTGGCTGGAGACCTGGCTTGCAACCTGGTTATGTGCCCTGGCTGGGAATCAAACCAGCAACCTTTGGGTTTGCCAGCCAGTGCCTTATCCACTGTGCCAACAGCCAGGGCCTTGAAATTATTCTCTTTATGGGAGTTTGGAAATGATCTTTAACCTTTGGCATAGCTTTCAATGCCTAGAAGATTTATGTTCAGAGATTTGTGTCCTTTGACCCTTTACAATCCCATAAGTCACTGAACATGAACTCATTCACATGGAAGGTTAAGGAAAAAAAGAAAAGAAAAGAAACCCAAAGGGGCATATTCTCCAAAGACATAATGCCCCGGTGGAGAAATTTCCCGTAGTCATAATGGTCTGTGTTTTTTGGCAAGAATATCTTCCTTCACAGACCAGAGCTACTAATGTCTTATAGGGCATCAGGCTGACCTTGACTTGTAACTTGTGGGCCAGTGACCCTGGCACTAGATCTTCTGAGCCTGACAGGAATCATGGAAGGGATTAATGTTGAGATATTTTGGACTTTTAAATGAGTACCAGTTAAGGGCCCAGCTCAAGTACTTTCAACCATGTTTCATCAACTGCCATCATAAGGTAAGAAAGGGAGGCAGGTTGTTACACCATTTGAAATGTAAGATGAGGTGGTGGCTGGCCCAAGGAACTATCAGAATTCAGTGGTCAGGACACATAACTACACCCCCCACTCGTTGTCAGGAGGGAAAGCTGCCTTCTCATCTTAAAGCGCCTTTTGAACTTTGGTTCAAAAGCATCTGCGTGACTATTGAAGTCAATGTTCACAGGCTTGATCTGAGTGGAAACCATGTGATTTCATATGAAATACATTTTGAACAAGAAGACGGTGATCCGGGATTCTAGCAGCAGCCCTAGTTAGAGAATTGTTTCCATGTTCCAGACCTCAGTTTTCTCATCTTTACATCACAGAATTAGTTCAGAGAAGTGGTTCTGACAAGTTAGCTTGAGGACTGATGACATCCAAATCAAATGGGTTTGCATCCATAAAGGCAGACCCCTAGTCAACTCCCAAGACCTATGAGATCAGAATATTAAGGGGTGAACATAAAAATTAGCACTTACAGCAAGCTTACCAGGTGAGACTGTGAAGGATGCCGAAGTTCAATAACCGCAGGACCAGATGATCTCTGAGCTTCCATTAACAGACATTATTTTAGGGTTTTAGGAACATAAAAGGAACAACAGCTAGGAACTAAACTGCACTTTTAGCTCCCTTTTTTCACTCCCCACCCATGTGTGTCAATTCTATGTGGAAAATGGTTGCATTTGAAAAACCTAGTACATTCAGAGTGGTAGGGGAGGAGCACTGTAGTCTAAGATTCATCCTGCGGGTCTCTCTAAGCCATTCTGGAGCATGAAGCTGGTAATGTGAGGTCGGGGGCGGGGAAGAAGCCTGGACTGAGGGAAGAGAGAGAGAGAGAGTCCCTAGAACAGCAATCCTGGAATTATCCTCCAGGTCCCACACTATTGTAAAGAAAGCTGACACAGCAGAGTCCAGGGGAAGCTGAGTGTGTGCAGAGCACTCATCACTGAGGCAGGCAGGCTAAACGTAAAGAGAACATTTTCACACACAACACTTGTATGGAACAGTCATCTGCTATTTTTAGAGCTGCTGCAAAAAAGCAGAGGGACATTTGGAGAGACTCCCAAAGGGCACCAGGCAGGAAGAAGGTGGGGAGGTTCAGGCACATTCCCTCTGGCTAATCCCATAATGCCCTGTTGGTTGAGTCACTGAAAACCAGGCCAGGCTGACTTCTTGTTGCATTTGTTTTGTTGAGGATGAAGTGGGGACATGGTAGTGATGGAAGAAGATAGGATAAGCAATGTCATTCTGATCCATTGGTTGTGCTTTTGATGGCAGCACACACATTAAAAAATTCAGATGACTTTAATTTCAGAAGAAAAGAACAGTCTCATCCTCTGGGGATTATTCTGGAACAGCTCTAAGTAGGAATAGGTGGCAAATACTTTTCTCTTATTCATTTTATCCAGCTGTAACAATGATCTCCTCATTGGAATTGTCATACCTTATAGTTATAGATAGAATAAATTATATAATTTAGTGCTGGACATATATTGCATAGGTTAGGTTGGTTAGAACCTAGAACTTGGAGATTATGACCATTTGGAGAGACTATCAACTCAAACCATGAACCCTTATTTCCAAATAAGCAACAATAGTAAACACTAATTGAGGGCTTAAAAAACCGTTTGCAAGGACAGGCTCAGTGACCATCAGCTAAAGACATCAACTCCACACAAGAAGGTAGAATGGGACTTTCATAATATGTTCTGACATGGGATTTCCCATCAAAGTGAGAACAATTGATTTGATAAGTGTTTCGAATTTGTTTGAACTTTCAGGTAGATTTGGAACACTTTGGGTCAGAAGATGTCATCTTTCAGATCTACCTCCTCTTCTCCCACTTGCAATTAGAAAATTCTCCTTTTTCTTTCTCAGCCTCTCAGAGAATATTGGATTGAACTATATAATGAGATATCTGGTCCAATCCTCTCCTATTATGGATGAGGAAAAAAGTCTTCTTCAAGTCTACTTTTTAAATTCACACAGATACTTGTTTGCAGATTTGTCTTGGAATCCTGGTTTCCTGACTCCTAGTACATTGCTTTCCTAGTTTATCAGAAAACCTGAAGCTCCTAGAGTTGGAAGGACCTTAAAAGTCATTTAACACAACCAGTTAGCCTCATTGCTTGAAGAGATCACACAGACTTTTTTCTAATAATTGTTTTTGAAACACAAAATTGGGCAACAGAGATGAATGCCAAGTTGAGAAAATTTTCTTTTCAGTTCTGCTTAATATAAATACAAAACAAACAAGTAATAATACCACCTGGCTGCATCTTAATGCCTAGTGGTCTCAAGGACCTCACAAGAGCTTGTGGACCTCACAAGACTATTTTTACAGGGTAAACAAATTGTGATGAGAATCAAGCTGTGATTTTGCTGCATAAATATTATATGAGTATATGTTCCCTAATGCATTCTAATGAATGCAAATACTTTAAAACTGTTGGAACAATAACTTCAGTGAATTTATTATGAACAGAATTGCAAAATGATAAATTTTGATATTTTCCAATGTCCATTCAACTTCCCAAGGATCTATCTATTCCTTGGGTTAGGCCTCTTCCTAGAAGTCACTCTTTGTGTTAAATATCATCCCTTATATCAGTGGATTGGCACCAGCCTGGGAACCCAAAGGTCACTGGTTCGATTCCCCAGTCAGGGCCTGTAACCAGTTTGCAAGCCAGGTCTCCAGCCAGGTCCTTAGTTGGAGGCAAGGGAAAGGCAACCATACATTGATACTCCTCTCCCTTTCTTCCTCCTTCCCTGCCCTTCTCTCTGAAGATAATGAATAAAAACTTCAAAAAAATCACCCTTTATAGAGTTTTGCATAGCCAGATGCCATATCCATCTTAAAGTGTTTGCCCATAAAGATGTAATAAGTATGAGGCCCTGGTTGGGTAGTTCAGTTGGTTACAGCATCATCCTGATATGCCAAGGTTGCAGGTTCAATCTCCAGTCAGGGCACATACAAGAAACAATCACAATTGCATAAATAAGGGCAACAACAAATCAATGCTTCTCTCTATATTTGTCTCTTTCTCTCTCCTCCTCTCCCCCTGTTTTTCCCCTCCCTCCAAGAGAAATAAATTTAAAAATTTTCATAAGATATAATAAGTTGGGGAAGGGCAAAGGGAATTTAAGTTGCTACAACAAAGTGCAGGCTGGATGGCTAACAAACAACAGAAATTTACTCCTCACAGGCCTGGAGGCTGAGAAGTCCGAGATCAAGGCACTGGCAGACACAGAGTCTGATGAGATCCTGCTTCCTGGATCATGGAGGGCCTCACTTGGTGGAAGGAGCTCTCCCAGGTCTCTTTGATAAGGACGTGAATCCCATTCATGAAGGCCCTGCCTCATGACCTGATCATTTTCCAAAGACCCCACCTCCTAATACGATCACATCGGTGATCAGGTTTCATCACATAAATTCTGGGGAGACATAAACATTCAATATTTAGAAGGAAATAGAGGTTCAAAAAGTACCAATTCCTGAATCTAACCATATTTTTCTCTCTCCTTCTTTTGATTGTGTTTGCTCCCATTTATGACTCCTTCAAATTCTGCTCTGTATTAGATTGAACTCTGGAAAATTGTCATTGTTATAGGTCAAAAAACAGTCAAATATCAGCAATTTAATAAGGCACAACCTAATATCATGGAGCCACTGTGTTCTGGGGACTGAGGATGCCCCCACAGCATCCAGCTACTTCCTTCTTCAGAGTGAGGTTGCTATGCAGCCACCCAAAATAAATTAAGATTCTCATCTTAGTGGACTTGTTTGCCAAGACAGGTTCCTAACACCATTATGTAGTATGACCCTCCCCAGCCCCTCCCATCACCAAAACCACATGATTCTTGAACTTTTGTACTAATACGCATTAGGAAAGACCAGATTTTCCTTTTTGTTTTCATTGTTGTTCTCAGGGATGTGTACTGAATTACATTTTAACACTCTATTTAAAATGGATGCTCTGGAAACTTAAGTTTGATGGCAATGGGAAGGAAGGCAGAAAATGTAAAAAAGACATAATCTGAAAGTGCAAAAAATGCACTGTGCTTAGTTGAGGTAGTGAAGTATAGGCCCACTATTCAAACAGGAGGAATCTCCTTGGAATTAGGCCTTGACCCTTTCATCCAAACATCACTAGCAGCATAACAGCTGCTCAACATTACTCATGGAATTAAAGTAAGGTATTTTTTAGGGCCCTCAGTGGCAAGCCAATGATGGTTTTGGAATGTCCCTTCTCTAGACATTTTTCAAACCACAACATGGAGACAGCCACTGATTCCTGTACTTGCAAGGCCAGATTTGATCCCAGTTTTTTCGATCTTTTTATTCTTCTCTATACCTAAGCAATCACCAGTGTTTTGGGTTTTTTTTTAAAGATGGTATTTATTTATTTATTTTTAGATAGATAGGGAGGGAGGAAGAAAAAAAGGAAAGGAAAATTGATGTGAGAGAAACATCCATCGATTGCCTCTTGGATGCACTGAACTGGGGGACCTGGCCTGAAACCCAGGCATGTGCCCTAACTGGGAATCAAACCGATGACCTTTTGGTTTGCAGAATGACCCCCAATCTACTAAGCCACACCAAACAGGGCTCCAGCAATTCTTTTAAGTATGATTCACATTTCTCCCCCAAGGAATCTAAAAGCAAAGAAAATAAGAAGTTAGGAATATTGAGATAAGCAGCCAACATGGAAGGAAGGAAGAGAAGATGAAAGGAAAGGGAAAGGAAGGGAAAGAAAGGGAAAGGAGGGAAAGGGAAGGGAAGGGAAGAAAAAGAAGAATTTAAGAAAGTTGGAGCTTTTTGAACTCCATGCTGCCCTCACCCCTACCAACGTAGCCTCCTTCAGCCTCTGCAGGACACAGCCCTGCTCCCCCACCCCCCTACCCAATGCCATTACCCTGTTCCAAGAAACTCCAGCAAGTCTTGGAACAAAGACTGGCAGCAAATGAAATTCCCTATCTGGACTGAGAATAGAATGCAATTAGCCAGGGAAGGTTGTGAAATTTGTCTTTAAACACTACTAATATTTTATCTCCTGACCCTCACCTCCGTGACATTACCCTTCTAGACACCCATGCCAAACCCCTTCACGTGGGGCCTTTGCAAAGTAACACATGACCTTTCAGATTGAGACATCCTCTGTTGCAATAAGGCGGAATACGAGTATGTTTCAACATGGTAACTTGAGATCTATTTACTAAACTGTTTGGCACATTCAGCACGTTGTGGGGGAATTGTTGGCGGGGACCCACAGTGAATTTTTCACTCTTCCCTGATGCATTACCAGACATAAGGTCATCCCAGTCTAGCAGAGAAGGGTGCTGCATGGGCTCATTAGCTCACAGCAAGCCAGCCAGATGAGGCTGTGGGATGTTTTCTCTTCATCATTCAGGCTTGAAAGGAAACTGTCAGCCTCCACTTGCTCTTAAAACAATGAAAATTTGGGTGACAGTGCTTTCATTAGCTCAATGGAAATGAAGGTTTCTAGGCAGAGACTTTCCTCCTTTGTAACATATTAACCAACTCTACCTCAAGAGCATTCTAGAAGCCAAGGCATGGGGGTAGGGGTGTCAGCTTCTAGGGACAGGGTGATGACAATAAAATGACACACACATCTTAAGCAAGACCAGAAATTTTCAGGACACACAGCTTATGAGCTGAGAAAAATGGGTAGGTGTTAGATAGAGCCAGGTTTTCCATGGCTCATCTCTGTCGGGAAATGGGCATGTGGCCAGGGCTGATCTCTTGACACACGTAAATTCATATTATCAAAACACAAGCACGGATATTATTAGACTGGCAAATGCTATCCCAAGGAGAAACACAAGCCAAAGTACCAAGTATGGATCCTACTCCCTAGACTTACCATTGTAAAATTTCTAATCTAAAAGGATTTGGTTAATATTTGATGAACCACTTGGGTAACACACAGAATAATGGGAGCCCTAATAATTGCCTACATGTGTATAGCACCAAATTCTAGGGTAGCAATGTTCAACATTTTTCACCTCATGACACACATAAAGTGATTACTAAAATTCTGCAGCCTACCATAAAATAGTTGTACTATTAATTCACACTTTTGATCTGACAAAAAATAAATAATAGGTGTAATTTTGATTCATTCACACTGGACAGCTGTTGTTGTGTTGGCTGTTGTCATTTTTCACTTGACATCTAAAGGGAAAGAGGTCAGTGCCCCTGACTAAATAGTCAGATATTGCATGTTATAAAAATTCTTGTAGCCCCACCTGTTTGCAACAGCACACCAATTGAAAATTGCTGGTCTATAACATCCATATCATTATTTTCTCATTTTATCCTTATAACGGCCATGTTTAATGGTCTTGGGTATTCATTCCTTTTATATATATATAATCTTAGGAATATTGGAATTAAAAATAACCGCTTAGCTATCATTTTGATCAGTAGATGCCAACCTAGAGTGCACATTGAATCATTAGGGGAACTGTTTTCAAAACCTGTGTGTGTCATCCTCCCAGCAACCCTAGTTTTTACTACACCCCCACCCCAACACACACATACGGAGACTGAGTCAGTAAGTGGGGATGAGATCCCAGACATAAATACTTTTTAGAACACTCTCCAAAGAAAACCCTGGGTTACACCACTGCTCTAGACAAGCCCCCCATTTGTCCACTGGGGAAACTGAGGATTAAAGCAGCAACAAGACTGACCCAGAGGTACGGACAATGGCAGAATCTGAATTTCTCCCAAACCTCTTAATACTTAGGCGAGTGGCTTTTCTCTGACACTTTCCTACCATCTCTCTGAATTAAAGGGGGGATCGCCAAGATGGTACTATTTGTTTTAAGCCATTTTTTGCTTCTTGCTAGCCAAAAGAAAAGATGATAAGCCATGCTCTGTTCAGAGTATACCTGATAGTGAGCAAAGTTCCAAGAATTCACATTTCTACTAGAAGCGTTTCCACCTAAATGCATGTTCCTCACAGACTTTGCTTCTTCTTCCTAAAACTTGGCTCATGAATAGTGACTACCCTCTTTCTATTGGTGACACTTCATTTTGCTTCTCTGCACCTTCCCCAAACCAGAGGAGCATTCCATTGAACTGTGGGATCATATCATCAATTTCTAAAATACACAGGGAGGCACTGATGAAGAAGAGGAAGGATTTTCAGTGGTAAATGTGTTAGGTTGAGGAGAAATGCAAGTGCCTCCCCCATTCCTCTGTCCTGCTTCAAACCTCCTCTCCTGGTCCCCCTCAAGCTCCCAGACAGGAGGAGTTCATTGGATTGCACAAAGCCAAGGCTCTTCATGGGTCCCATTTTACTAGTGAGCAGGATTACTGCATGCTTCCCAAGCCCACATGCTAAGAAAAGCAGACTGTCCTTCCCTCCAGACTCACCTCTTTCGTATTGAAGTTGAGATAAGCAGATCAAAGGCAGGCCCTCCAAACTTCCTACCCTTAATTCCTGTCCAGCATGCAGAAGCCTTATTAGGAAATTCCTGATGGGGGAAGGGATCATGAGTTATCCAAGTCCTACTGTTAGTGAAAGTTGGTCTGTCCAAAATGTTCTTGATTTGAATAAGGTTTTAAGCATCACCACTTTCTATTATGAGTGTCCACCTACTTGGTAGCAGCCAAAGTGCATTTAATGTATTTCTTTACCTATAAACAATATACATTTGTTTTCCCAGTTGTGAGGTTCTGCAAACCAATAGTCCCAGAACTTTGTTTTTGTTCTGGTAAATATATATAACAAAATTTCCAATTTTAACCATTTTTATGTGTCAGTGGCATTAAGAACATTCACAACATTGTGGAACTATCACCACTGTCCTTTTTAAGGTGTTTTTCATGAACCCAAACAGAAATTCTGTACTCATTAAATAATTAATTTTCCATTCCCTCTTTCTTTCCTCTTTTAGCCCCTGATAACTTTTATTCTACTTCTGTCTCTATAAATGTTCCTATAAGAGCCTCAGATAAGTGAAATTATGCAATACTTATCCTTTTGTGACTGGCTTATTTCATTTAGCATAATGTTTTCAAGTTTCATCTGTGGTGTAGCATGAGTCAGAATATTATTCCTTTTTAAAGGCTGAATAATATTCCATTGCATATGTATACCACATTGTGTTTATTCATTCATCAGTGGATGAACTAACCCAGGCACTTTATCATATCATTGGTTGGGCATGATGTATATGTACCTAAACTAAGTTATGGGGGTTGGGATGAGGGAAGAAAATATGAAGGAAGATTGATGAATCCTTAGGGAACCTGAGAATGAGGCTTCATCAACTATAAAAATATTATGATGACCCTAACTGGTGGCTCAGTGGACAGGTGCCAGCCTGCAAACCCAAAGGCCATTGGTTCCATTCCCTAGTCAGGGCACATAACCAGGTTTCAAGCCAGGTCTCCAGCCAGGTCCTTGGCTGGAGGCAGATGAAAGGCAACCATACATTGCTGTTTCTCTCCCTCTCTGCCTTTCTCCCTTCCCCTCTCTCTGGAAATAATAAATAAAAATCTTTAAAAAAAAAATATTACAATGTCCATGTTTTTCTGAACTAAAAGTGAGGATGTGATTTGATGAATTGATCATGTTTATACATGGATAACCAAAGAGAATGTTAAAAACAGACATTCTAAAAAATTAAGCAGGTACAGTCACCATAGCTTCCTTAAAAATAAATAAATAAATAAAGCAAGTGCTGGTGGGGCAGGAGTTCCTTTATACAGACTTCTCCCCATCTTAAGAAAGGGATTCTAGAACTTCTGGTTCACTACCCTCCTCATTTGACTTATTCTGTGAATGTGAATACCTTCCTCTCCTGAAGGGAGCAAGGCTGAAAGAGCCCTGGAAGAATGTCTTATAAGTAGCTTGTGGCCCAGGAGGAGGCCCAGGCCATCTCTCAGCTTCTTAGGTCCTCTATCCTGTCATCCCTAAACATCACACACAGCACAAAAGGCAGAGAAGATGGGCAAAACTTTGAAAAGCAGCAGAAAGCTAAACCCAGCCCTATCATAAACTTTTAAGGGCATAATGTGGTTGTGTTTGAATAGAGCTGCTTTGGGCTTAGATAAGACAATTCATGTTGAGATTCATCAAGTCTTAATACCTCCCTCAGGAGCTGTACCCATTTTTTGAGGGGTATTTAGACATCATGAAGTTGGTAGCATAAGAAAAGGTTTACATGCGTATGGACAAAGTCTAAATCCCCAGAAAAATCTTCCCCCTCTTGCTTTACCCTAACAGGTAGACTTTGTTATGAAGGAAACACATGCTTAACACTAAAGATCAGAAGCTGATGAGAGGTACTGGTGGAGTCTTGTGGGAGAGGCCAACTGGTTTTATGAAAAGATAAGAAATTATAAAAAGCACACTGCAAGTCCTGTTATTTTTCTCCTACTATGTTACAAACTCAAACTTGAAAAAGTATGTGTGCAAAGGCAAACCTTAAGCCATTTTTTTGTGAATCCCACCCTAGATTTTATATTTCTCTAGTGAAGCTCACATTCCTTTATTCGGATTCCAAAAGTAGAGATAATTTGTTCCAAATGTTTCCAAAGTCAACCAGCAGAGGAGCTTAACGATTTTTCCAGAGCTAGAGAAAACTGTGAAATCTTCTACACTCTAATGGAGCATTCAAAGTGGGGAGGAAAAAGGAGAGAGAAGCAAGGGGAAAGGGAAAAGGAATGTTTTGATGATCTGTTTGTTTATTTTGTTACAGTTATGGCTCTTTGACAATGTCTGCGGAGACATGTTGATTGCCAATGTCTTATTTCCTTTGGCATGGTAGCATTTCTTCTGTTATTATGGAGATCATTATGATGGAGAAATCATCCATACAGTTACACATTTCTTACAAGATGGTGAGCAAGCTCATTTCAAAAAGACTGAACTTGGGGACCCTCGTAGATGATGTGGGTATGTGGATATTTATGCTGGTGGCATCCAAGCCTCAACAGTGCCTCCCTTCCTATACCTAACATATCTTTAGATAACTATAAATTTACAGACGACAACTTCCTCTACTAATAGAAAAGACTGTGTCCCAACATAGAAACATATGGGCCAAAGCTGGTGACTGACAGCTGGAGTAGCTTCTAAGGGGGTACAAGTTTCAGTGAGGCTGAAAGGAAAGGGCTTCTTTCATTTTGTCAAACTGTCACCAGACCCTATTGTTATCCTAGAGGTTAATATGCGTATGCTTTGTCTCCATTTGTGAGATTCTAAATTCCTGCTGGTCTAGAAGTGTGTCTTCCCTCTCTTCGTATCTCCCACAGTGCACAATACAATGCTTTATCAGTAATAGATGTTGATTTAGGAAAGAAGTAGATAGAATGAAACATGTGACATACTTTAGCTCATTAAATTTGCATGGAGCCAAAGAAAACTTAAGTAAACTCAGCTAAGCAAGTAGTTAGTTCAGATTTCAAGCTATCATGGTTTGCAATAGAGTAATACTTATATATTATTATTATGATCATTATCATTATTATTATTATCATTGTCACTGTTTTTCTGAGGTTATATTATGTGCTAGGCACAGTGATAAGTGCTTTACATATATCATCTCCCTTCATCTTCATAATAACTGTGCAAGGAGGAAATGACTGCCTCATTCTACAAATTTATAAACTGAGGCTGAATTAAATAACTTTGGATTCCAGTGACTGACATTGGGTCTGATCCAGGTTGATTGACGAGTCTTTGGGGATGAGCTGAGGCCTTGGAAGTGAACAGAGCTGATGTCACAGCCAACTCACTCACTGGGGTCAAGCAGGGGACTAGGGAACCCAAAGCAAAGCTATGATTGTGATTCTTTGTGTTTGTGTTGCATCAAGACAAACTTTTCTGGCTTCTAAGCACACCCTTAAACCAAGCCAGCTGGATTTGAAATTGTGCAATTGGTCACAGGCTAAAGAGTGTGGGTGGCTTTGGGAAAATTCATTATTAGGCTTGAAGATGCATTTCAGAGCACATGGTCTTCTAAAGGGAGTCTGGGGAAAACATTTCTATGCGTGTATAATGAAAATGTATGGCTGGCAGGATCTAAAGAATGGACATGGAAGATTAGCCATGATCTCTGTCTTTGAGTGATGGGGGATTTTCTGGGAAAGGCAGAAAGCCCATCTACCTTGAGTAGGACATAGGAACAAAGAATGAGCACACATATGCTCTTTTCAAGCTCTAAACACAAATGTGAAGTCATGGATGTGATGTAGCTAAGCAAGTATTTTTCCTTCCACCCAGAATCCTTTGTCACTCACTCTAAGACCCCTAAGACCTTTCATCCCAAAAGTATTGCCAATTATAATGTCTTGTGCTGGGGAAAAAGAGCATAGGGTGTGAAATAAGACCATGTGTCAAGTCTTCCCCTGCCACCTTGATAGCTAGAGAAGCTATCTGAGTCTTTACTTCTTCAGCTAGGAGTGTGGGATAACTTCCGCCTTCCTGGACTTATGCCTTCCTGAACTTATCCACAAATAGGGAAGTTCCTCATGCATTTTTCGAAAAGTAAATGAATGATAGGTATTGTGATAAACCATAAAATCCAAGGAACATAAGAAATATATGAGTAAAATGATTGCTAGATACTTATTTGTCCAAAACTCTATTAAATATTGGATAAAATGAGTAGAGACATGTATGATATAGCTATTACCCTGAGGCAGCTAATCCTACTTTAAAAAAGGTAAAACTAGAAAATGTAATTGGTTTATTGGACCAACTGGACTGACTAGGATATAAGACGGAACCAAATTAATTTCCTCCCACCACTGGTTCTCTCCAACTTTGTTGATATCTCAGAGCCATAGTTCCCTAAGTCACTTTTAGATATCAACAAGTCTCATTATGAGGTATGAGAATGTTAGGACAAAAGTGACGAAAAGCACCACCTCACCAGAGCTCAGGAAGAAAGTTTTGGGGTGAGGGGAGGACGTAATCTTTGCTTCATTCCACCTTCTTCTTGATAGAATCTGCTTTTTCACTTCCTCATCCCAAGATTGGCTACAAGGTGGAAAGAGGATCTGAGATAAGGAGCACAATTTTCAGTAGCAAGTTCTCTCATTCTAACATATTGAACTTTTTTGTGTCAGGTGAACAAACAATGGCTCTTTATGTCATGGGGCACTTCTGTGGGTTCTTTGTAGGCCTCCCCTTTGAGGTCCAACCTGAATTGGTTCTAGGGGCCTGCCTCTGCCTAAACAAGGTAGGATCTCTCTTTTAGTTCAAGCTGTTGGCAGCAAAGCTCCCATTGAATCTTTTGGCCTTGGCTTCCTCATCCTGGCAGGCAAAGCTATTAAGCAGGGTCTTTTCAAAAGTACCTGCCCACCTTCTGCAGAATCCACTGGCCTTTCCTCTAGCCTGCAGGGGTCCGTGGCAGCCAGCACAGCTCTCACTCCTTCTGCAGCCACCATAGGCTGCTGCAGTTTTGGGACATTTCAGATGACAATCAGGCACCAGACTCTCAATCCTTCCAAGTCTGAGGGTCCACCTCCC
This sequence comes from Noctilio leporinus, assembly GCA_004026585.1. Classification (NCBI taxonomy): domain Eukaryota; kingdom Metazoa; phylum Chordata; class Mammalia; order Chiroptera; family Noctilionidae; genus Noctilio; species Noctilio leporinus. The sequence continues at coordinate 78,840 of PVIW01003788.1, forward strand.
TTAGGGATCTTAGAGTGGCACTATCTAGAACCCCCTTACCTAGTAGAATGTGAAGAATTGAGAGGAAGAGCCATTGCCCCTGAAACTCTCTCTGCAAAAATCCCTTCTCCCCACCTTTCTCTCTTGGGAAGCCCCACCTTGTATGTAGAGGAAGGAAGAATAATGGGTTATGGTGAGCAGAAGCAGTGTTTGGCCACAGTATTGTCTGCCTAGGGCTGCCATAACAAATAACTGCAAACTGGGTGGCTTCAAACAACAGAAATCTATTCTCTCAGTTCTGGAGACTAGAGGTTGGAGTCAAGGATATTGGTAAGATTTATTCCTTCTGGATGCCCCAAAGGAGAATCTGTTCTATACCTCTTAACTAGCTTCAGGTAATCATCAGCAATACTTGACATTCTTAGGCTTACAGAGGCATTACTCCAATTTCTGCTCAGTCTTTTTTTATGGCCATCATCTGTGTCATCCCTGGTTCTTGTAAGCGCACCAGTCATTGGATTTAGAGTCTCCCTAATCCAATATGGCTTCTTCTTAACTTGATTACACCTGCAAAGACCTTATTTCTAAATAAGGTCACATCCACAGCTACCTATGGTTTGTACTTCAACATATATTTTTGGAGAACATAGATCAAACCACAAAAGCCACCTTCCTAGCAACTACTACATAGACATTCAGGCATCCCTCCTTAGACTATATGGACACCTAACTCCCTTTGTTCTCAGATTTGGGGCCCCAGTAAAGTTAGACGTAATGTAAAGTCTCATATAATATCCCCTTAAACATACACAAAAACAAAGTCATTTTTAAGTGAGATAAAAATTCTAACAAGCAGACGGAAGCTGCTCTTTCCTAGCTCAGCCAGTTTCTAAGGGTAGTGGGGGAGTAATTCCATCATGTTTTACCTGCAAACACTAAAGTCATTTACTCTTTTAATTCTATACAAAAATCGAATATTTAATTATATTTGTGTATATTTAGTTATACACAAAAATAGAACTTACATATATATATATATATATATATATATATACACACACACACACACGCACACACAAACCTATATATATCATCTATGTACACCACTGGCCTTGAACAATTGTCAGCATTCTGGCCCTTTTGTTTCATCTATTTACCTCCACCAAAAACAAACAAAATCTTCCTTTTTTCTGGAATATTTTAAAGCACATCTCAGATAGCATACCCTTTATCTGAGTATAGGAAGTGATCTCTAAAAATCACTGATATTCAGCTCATATTTGGACCTTCCTCTCTGGGCAAATGAGGTTAATAGTGACAACACATCATCTCCACCCAGGGGCGCAGCTAGGTGAGTCTGAAAACTTCACTATTTGTGGAAGAGAAATTCTTGGCCCTTGCAAATTCATGCCTACTATCTTCTCTCTTCTAAAACCTCTCCTCTGAAGTTAAGGGCAGCCATCACATTCCAATAAACCAATATGGTGAAGTTACTCTTTTTTCATCCCAATAGGCTATCCCTTGGCAGCCAATTTCATGTTTCAAATATATAATAAGTGTCCAGTAATGATCAATGACCTGGACAAATGCTGTAGAAATTTCTCTCTAGGGGTTTCGAGACAGTAGCAGGGAGGAAATAAGGCAAATACATAACCATAAGTCAAGGAGAATAAAAGGACTCAAAGAGGTATTAAACATTGCGCGGTTGAACCGAAGCCTTTACTCAGATGGACAAGCGCTCTCCTGGACTGCAGAGAAAGTTCTGGAATGATGACTCGTACATGAAATCCATAGCTTAAACTGGAATAAAAGCACTGGCAACCATTTGGGTGGTGCAACTTGACATGAGGAGAACAGCACAGAGGATCAGGAGTGGGGAGATGTGCAGGGTGAATTTCCCAGCCTTGTTTCTCAAGACTCAGGCCACCTTAGGAAGTGAATGCAGCCGTTCACATCCTGATGATTACTTTCCATTTCAAAACTCTTTCCTCAGGAAATCTTAAAAATGCAGCTGGGGTGAATGGGCTGAAACCTCCTGAGCTACACAGGGTCTGGCAATTTATCATCCAGCAAGACTTTTCTGTAACTCAATTTGGCTTTTTTCTCTTTGTTAATAACAGAATATTTAGGGAAGTTTGTGGTTTCAGGTTATCTCCTTCTCTGGCCAAATTGTACTCCCAAATGCATCAGTATCTTCTGGGGAATCATATCCATTGACAGAAGAAATTATTTGCCTTTTCAGAGAATCAGGTGGAGTGATCTGGAACTGGGAGATGAAAATATTTAGATAGAATCATTATTTGAACTAGTGACTACATCCTTCAACAGAGCCCCCAGCGACTGAACATCTCTAAAAAGTACTGTATGTCAGAGCCTCTGCTGTAGGAAAGAAGAGGAAGTTGGGAATGAGGCATAATGCAGGGAGGGCTCCCTGAAAGGCATTTGTTAGGGCATTTTCTTAAAATCCAATGCATACTTTAATGCCCTTTTTTTATTACTGACAGTGTAGTTTATGTACATAGACAATAGCAAAGGCTATATCCCAGTCCTGGTCTTGAAAACAATTGGAGAGTCAGTAAGTACCAGTCACATAGGCCACAAATCTTTACTGAAGACTCTCAAGGAACCACATCTTATGTGAGGGACACTAGACATTTTGAGGGGGCATAAACTCGTGCTCCATGTCTAGAGGAAACTGCATAACCCATAAACGATCAGTCCTCAATATGCTTTGTTAACAAAGGGAAAAGGAGAAATGCATGACTGATTGTGTTTTTGATTGTGCTTATTCTGGACCACAGATTCTTGACTGCACTCATTAATGCAGTAAGTGTTTATTGAGTGCCAGGCACAGAGCTACATGTTAGCCTACCCAGCACTGACACCTATTAATAGTATTTGAAATGGTTCTTTAACCTGACAAAAGTGTCTATTGAGATCGGGTAGGCCCAATTTTAAATTGAGAACTATGTATAGTTTATTGTGCCTGCAGGTGTGTGACATACCATACCAGGTTCTGACATTGGTCTCAGTTTCTTCTTATAAAAACTAATAAAGTGAAGGTGAAAGGAATATTCCTGGTTTGTTCCATGCCCTATTCCCTTGCTTCTGTCCCTTGAGGCCTGGTCAGCACTGCATTGTTTGCTTCAGGATTTGTATGTAATCAGTGATACAATAGAAGAGCTAATATAAAAATTGAATCTCCGTTATTAACCTTTATTGTAAATGTAAGTCTACATATTAGGAATCCAGAAAGCAATTGCATTTTGCTTCTTCTGTTGAATGAGAATTTTTTGCTAATCCTTTATTAAAGACAGTTTAAACACCAGCCAGTAGAATGTGGGTGCACGGATGATATTTGTGAAATGACATGTGATAGCCACAGAGTCTGTATCCTTCAGGACCACCCCATATATTATATATTTTAAAAACTTCTTGCAACTTCTTTCACTATAGGGGCAGTTACCAAATTTCCATTACACTTACCAAATAATACAAAATAAAATCTTTAAGTAGTTTGGTCACAATATCACATAAATGTACTTATCTCCGTGGGTCTATCTGGATCTGTAAACTCTATCGAACTTTAGAAAGCGCCTCTTGAATGATGATTTTAAATGATTTTTCTCTATGAGATTCCACTCTACCTCAATCTCTCTTTTCTTCTATCTATAAAGTAGATTTTTAAAAACTTCCCCTCCACCTCATGGGGTTGTTATGAGGAATAAATGAGTTAATGCCGATAGAGGGCTGCGAGCATGTCGGTGGCAGCATTGCCTAGAGCTCCATGCACCACAGGTAGGTGCTTCTCCACCCTGCCGGCTGAGGGCGCCACTCAGGGAGCCCTGTTTGTGCCTGCCTCCCTTTGCCTCTCATCCCCTGCACTTACACACCAGGGTTCCCACAAGAATTTGAGTGCATGCTTGCTTGTATAGCTTACTTTTATGTACGTTTGTATTTGCTTACTTATTCAAATAGCTTTATTGAAGCATAATGCATATAAAGTAAATGGCATTAATAGAAAGTATACAATTTGATACGTTTTGACAAATACATATGCCCTTGAAGCCATCACTGCAATCAAGATCATGAATACACCCATCACCTCCAAATGTTAACCGATGTCCCTTTATAATCTCTTTTCTCTTCCCCTTACTCCAAGCAACCATCAATTTGTTTTCTGTTACTACACAGTACTTTGAATTTTATAGAGTTTTACATAAATGGAATTATACAATGTGGACCCTTTGGTTTGTTTTCGAATAACTTCTTGCACTCGGTGTAATTATTTTGAGATTCAGCCATGTTGTTGTGTGTATGAATTACATATCATTTTGAGGACATCATATAATAATTAGGTTTATTGATTACAGCAGAGAAAAAAGTCACAAGAACTGTTATATTCAAGTGTAAGAATGCAAAGAATTCTGGCTACAACCATCAATGTTGCACAACACATATCATTCACTAAAGCCGGTAGAATTGATATCAATAGAGATGACCCCTTAGCCACCAAGAAACAATCATGTTGTGGTTAGGATTCCATGCTTAGGAAGACATAGTAATGCCAAATATACTTGGTATTGTAGATATCTCTTCTGTTTCACACCTATTTTGTACTCTGGACCTGTCTCCCCAAAATATCACCCGCCCTTTCTCCTATAGTCTCTCAATTCAATCATTGTATTACTGCCATTAAAGGATGCAGTTTTGTTTTGTTTTGTTTTGTTTCGTTTCTCCCAAAATAGCTAGAATGATTTTACATTTTAAAGTCTAAGTAAGCCATCTTAAGCTACCTGGAGAATTTGCCTCACCGGAATTCCCCAAGGGTGCTGGGCAGCCAAGGCCTTACTACTCTTGACTTGCAGCACCGCCTCTCCCAGCCAGGAGAGGAGGAGCCTCTCTCAGCTTCATTGCCTAAACGGGCCCTTTCAGAGGAAGGTGCTAAATTCTCCTGGCTCCCTGGCCAGAACAGGTAGATGAGGGTCTGGGCTTCCACAGCATCTCTGCAAGCTTAATGGGGCGATAACGAGGAGAAAATGGCTTAATCTGCCTTGTGGCCTCCTTCTTGCCAAGCTGGTTGGAATGAGAGAGGCTGTAACTTTGGAAAACCTCGTCATAAAATGGGTTTTTTAACATGGCTGTTTTTGGCAGTGGTAGAGAGACCCTAAAGGATCGAGTGCCTGCCAGTTTCAGCTTTGAAAACGGACCAATTAATTAGAAATGTGAAGGGTAGCAAAGGAGATAAAACATACACCACCTGGACAGCCTGCCTTTGTGTTGCCTCTTTGGTAAGGAAAACAGATTTAAAAGAAGCAAATCCAAAAGAAAACAAAAAGGCATTTAGACTGTGAAAATGTCCTCTGGGCAATAGCCTAACCAGATAAAAAAAGGTGAGGGAGATAGTCTAGAAAAATGGAGCTTTCCAAAGGAAGCAGCAGGGAACCCTTATTAACATCAGCCTGCCATGGTTAATAATTCTGCACTGGGCAGGAGGCTGGGCCAGATGATCTCTGTGGGCCCTTTCTCGCTCTGAGATTCTAAGATGCTGATATTTATAGCACAATATTCAGAACCTATAAATTGACTACTCTCGGAAGGTGTGCCTTATAATGTCTCTTTTATTTCACCAGTTTTCCCCCTGGATCTTGCCTCCTTCCCTCTGTTACCTCCTTGCCAATAGAGCAGGGAGAATGCATTCATAGATCCCTGAGTAACATCTGGAGGATATGTGTTGGCCTCCAGCCCTGGACAGATGTTCTGGGACTGTTCCTTTGGCCCCATATTTCACATGGAAATGTAGCAATAACTGCTTATGATGGTTCCCAGTTTCCTCCACCACCCAATTCAGCAACCTCTACCAGTTGGCCTCCACCTTGCCTCTCAGTCCAAATTCATGGAGGCTCAAAGCTTGTTGGTTCAGGTTCTTACATAAGTTGACTGGCCAGGAATTATTTACTGAGCATATTTATGCGGGTTAACCTTTGGTTCAGGCATTTAGGGGGCTGCAAAAGGAACAGAATATATCTCCACATCAGGATGTTTATAAAAAGTATGCATACGGGAATAATTAGAGAAATAATTTTTTTTAATGTGTTAAGTTGTGTGTGTCCAACTGTAAGTGGCGTAAGAGTTTAAAAGGATCCGAAGGCCGTGGAGTAAGTAGTCAGGAGACCCTTTGGCTATGAGGTATGCTTGAATTGGGCTTGAAGGATTTGAACAAGTCAGGTCAGAGCCTGGGAAGAAGGGGTGATCTAAATGTGCAATGGTGTGCAGAACTCTTTGCAAACTGACCCATGCCAATTATTGTTAGTTTTGTGTGAACTGGAAGCCTTCAAAGTGAAAAGTAGGAGGGCTATAGATCTGTTTCCCTAACTTGCACCTAGGTTATGATTTATTAGATAGTTAGGCTTCCACTGAGTATTCCATTCTGCCACATACATACAAGTTTATTAGCAGGCAGGTTTAAAAACAATTACACAACCTGTGCCATGAACAGCATGGGTCCTCTTCCTGTGTCCTTGTATAAAACATGCACCGAAACAGAGGCAGCAGTGTTCTGGTGGCAGGAATCCAGCAACCTTCCAGTCCAGTAAGCAAGGACCCCATTTGGATTTCTAACCCCAGGGACACCAGTCCAAAGTGAAGAGAAATTGTTCTTGCTGGATCCTTATACCTTATTTGTGCAAGGGCAAGACTGACTGTAAAACAATGCAAGATATCCCACATTTCTAGCCATCAGTGGAAAAAAAAATAGTTTCTAACATCCTTTATTTCTGATCCTAACCAGAAATAAAGAAAGATAAAGGCCTTTAGTAGGTACCACTGAGTTATGTTTCTGATTAGAGTCTTTTAAATGCTAACTAGCCACCTCTGGAGTGTGTACTCCTGATGAAGGAACTACAAATGTTAATCAATCGCCTCTAGGGTATAGATTAAAATTAACACACACACACATTATGCTGTCTATGCTAATGCATTGTGAAGTAAATTATAATAATATGAATAAATGGCAAAGAACATGGCATGGATTGTAAACAGTGAAGGAACCATCAGCTGAGCCATAGACATTGAGAAGAAAGGAGAAAGCAGGTAGTGCCGGAAGGTTTTTAGCAGATTGATGATGAGTTGGGTTCCAGGTAGGGCAGATTTGATGAGGTAGGCTATGGATAGAATGATCGTATAGTTTATTATTCAAAGGGGACACTTTGGAAAGTAAAATAGGGCACTATTCGTAATAGTGTCAAAACAATAGATGTAAACCAGTTCTGTCCTGGGCAAACTAAGACATGTGGTCAACCCAGCTACAGTCATTGCATTAAAGCTTGGAGAAAACATGATGAAATTGCATTCTATAAAGACTCATCCATCAGACACCTCTGCTTTGTCTCACCTGGACACAGCAAAGTTTTTGTGGGGAGGTGGGGTGATTTTGTAGGTCACAGGGACTATCTGGGAAGGAAACTTCCTCTTACTGATTATCTCAGGTTTGTCCATCTGGAGCCAGTGTGGTGCCCTACCTTCTCAGAGCAGCATTTCTGGAACATGTTCCTCATGTTCACAGCAACTTTACAGAGAAGAACTATACTGTGAATGTTGAGAACTGACTGCATGAACCTATCTCTTTACAATGAATGCAGCCAAATAGTTGCTGGCGCTACGAGGTTGGGATGACCAGGTGAGGGTCTGCTGGATAAAGGAAGCTTGAACGGAAATCTAAACAACTAGAAGGGGGAAACCACAGGAAGAATGTTCTCAGCAGCAGGCACATTAGTGAGGCCCCCCTGAAAGAAGAGTTTTAATTTGAGAATGAAGGGGCATAGTCAGATTTATGTTTTGAGATCACTTTGGCTGAAATGTGATGAGCACTTGGAGAGCAATCACAGTGAATGCAGTGAGGCTGAGTGAAGATTGCTAATGTCTTATAGAAATATGGTGTTTCTTTGCACCGGAGTGTAGATGATTAGGATGGAGAAAGGTAATTATTCAAGGCAATGCTAGGAGGCACACTGGGTAGGACCTGGCACTAAATGAAATATGGAAAGGCAATTAAGAATTGAGGCCTTCCCATAACAATGTATTTCAGCAACCCGTGATTATGTGACAGTCAAGCTTTGTCCTTGGGAGAAATACAAAACTTCCAGACCTACTTCGACATATAGAACTAGCTCTAGAGCGGGAACGTCTCAATATATCAACTTTTCTGAGTAGCCAAAGGTCTTTAAAGCACCCTTCATCGGTCTTTCTTTGAGACCCTGAGCCCCAAACCCCTTGCACCCTTGTCCCTAATCTCTGAGACTCTGATGACTTGCCGGGTATGGCAGTAGCTTAGGGCCAGAAAGCTGAATGCAGTTCCTAAAGATGGGCACATGAACAGCTAGCCCAATCATGAGGCGACGTTACCACTCCAACCCAAGTTAGTCCTCTTGGCTGTTATTCTTTAGTGCTGCATAAAACCTATGTCTCTTTGATTTTGTTGCTTTTTCTCATAAGCAAAGCCCTGGCCCAACTCCAAAGGAAGCCCCAAAGTTACCACTATTTATCAAAGTTTGTTTTATAACAGTCTTTCCTCCTGCTCTGAGCATCAACATTTGCAATGAGCCCCACAGAGGAGTCGGGTCTTTTTTATTCAGGCTACCTTCTGCCTGTTGGTATGCCTGTTCAGGTGACCCAACAAGGATCAATAACCCTAGGGGGTCAGAGTGCTGTGAGGAGGCTCCCCTTTTTGATCCAAGCACTCCCATGGCAGTTTCTGTTTCTCTCTTGTCCCCTGGCTGCCTGTTTCCAGTGACCCTCGCTCTGGCGGCGACACACAGAACATTCACTGCACCAAGCAGAACACAATGCCGCGTCTCCTCCATCCAATTAAAATGTTTTACTATCTCTCCTTTTTATCTCGCCTTTGTAATTGGATTCCCAGTTTCTCAATTTTCATGGCAGCAAAGGGAGGGGGGAAATGATAGCAAGCCTCTGATAAAAATAAAATGCTATGGTTTAATTTCTGCTGAAAGGATTCTCTCTCACCTTTATGAAGCTTTTGAAAGATTCCCTCATCCGGGACCCAGTCAGCTGGTGGTCCTGCACTTCCCTCTGGGTATTCAAAGGGTCTTTGAAATTCCAGGTACCATGAGATCAGAAGATTCTAAAATCACTGTCTGTATGAACTGGGGGGAGGATCAGGAAGGGGCAATTTGTGAGGCGATGACAAGACTAGATGTCCTGTGACAGCAATATCTGATTATATGAGGCCTCAGGCATGCTAAAACTATAGGCTCTGGATTGGGCATAGGGATGTCCTGTGAGGCTATGCTCTCCTAAGAAAACAAACATTCATGATAAAATTTGCATGTGGAAGCAGCTACAATTTGCTGGCTCAGTAAGTTTCATAAGCTGTAATTTTCCAATTTTGTTCTTATGATGAAAAGGGTCTATGTGAAAACCCTCTGTATAATTCTCTAGTCAAAATGTGTCACTGTCTTTGTCATTATTATTACAATTATTACTAATACTATACTCTAAAGTGCCTGATGGAGTCTCCTCAGGTATTCTTCACTAAATAAATATACCATTTATTTATATTTATTGTGATCAATTTATTGAAATATGACTTAATCCATATGCACTCCTATATCAACTCACTGGTACCAACTAGGTGTCCAACAAACATATTTAACATATTTAATTCAATTCAGTTCTGACCCTCCCTATGTGGAGTTAATGCAGACCACACAAGGTAAGGGCTCAGTCCCACAAGACTGCCCCCACTTCAGATACCAGTAACAAGACCCTGGTAACACCTAGCATATTACAAATCTGGGGCTTACCACAACCTCCTCAGTCTTGATAATTCATTAGAACCACTTATAAAACTCAGGAAAGCTCTATATTTACAAGTGCAAGTTTATTATAAAGAAATACACCTGAACAGCCTGATGAAGAGGTACATGCTGATCCAGAAAAGTCCCAGCAAGCAGATATTTTGGCTGCAAGAGGGAAGAGGGAAGAGGCATATCCCAGAAATGTTGTCATAATGATGTATCCAATAAGCAGTTTTCCTTTATGAAGACCCAGAAAGATTGAGAAATAGAGAAAGTTGTTTGGCCAGGAAATGAATGACATTATAATAACCCCAAAGAAACACACTGTATCTAGTCTTTGTTTATTCCTACAAAGAAAGGTAGAATTGGTTATCATATTTGTTCATTCATCTAAATACATTATTAAAACCCACTCTATGCCAGGAATTCTGACAGATGCCAGGGAGACAGAGATTTAAAAAAAGAAAGAAAAGGAAAAGAAAAGAAGAGAAAAGGAAAAGCCAGAGTCTCTGTTATCTAGAGATGACCCTTCACATATTTGTTAGATGTTTAGGAAAGAAGTATAGCTCAGATCATTTCATTTCCTGTGTCCTTCTGTCTTCTGTTTTCCTTTGCAGTCATCCAGGTGTGTGGCTCTATCTTCCATTTACACGACAGGATTAGCCCTTGACTTTATTCAGCAACAATTAACTGAAATGTTCATGTTCAAGATTTTGACTTGCATCAGGTTCTCGGTGGCCTTCTGTATTGGTGATAAACCTATTGTTGACTCAAAAGAAGAGATTGGATTTACAGTACAACCCATGCTGGATTGAGATGGTTTATAATGAGTTTTCACTATGCTCTGCCCAATTTTTCTATGCTCACTTTGCTTTCTTATTTCAAAAAGGTGCTTCATGTTCCCTGTCCACTTGAACACAGATCATATTTGAAAGGACTATCAGTTTACTGGGAAGTTTTGCTTGATCAAAAACAAGTGAGTCAGACTGGGGATGATGTCAAATGGGACAAAAGCCACATGGTAGAGAGTGCATACATCGGTTCCAAGGCTAATCTGTTATCCTTTGCAGCCATATGAGAACTTTGCAGAGTAGCAAGAGTGGCATATTGGGCCTGTTGACCATATTGTGAGATTAGAAACTGATTCTGTTTTGTTTTGTTTTTTAATCTAAAAAGTTGCTAACAATTCCCCTTTTCCCTGCTCTGTGTTTTAATTGGCTGGCCACATTCCAACCTCCTCCTGGGGTTGGATAGAAATATATCAGTGGGCCTCCTGGGTGGTAGACCAAGCACATCCAGTGCAGAACACTGCAAAGGTCAAGTATAAACAGGCAGCAACAGTGGCCTGCTGGGTGCACTGGGAATTTTGACTCTGACATATTGTGCAGTGACTGCAGTGAGAATGGGGAGACTTCACAAACATCGCCTCTCTTGGTTCCAGCACTTTCCTCTCCTGGGCATTTCCCCAAATGTTTCCCTTGAATTATCCAAGGTGCTGTCATCTCTAGGTTGTAAAAAATTAAAAGGCAAGAAGTGGAACATAGAGGAAGATTAAGAGAACTAACTAGGCATAACTTAGCTAAATGAAAATGCCAGGGGACCTCAAAGCCATCTCTAAGTATTTTATGTGCCGAGATAACTTAACAAAGGCAACGTCTAAATCCACCAATGACAGGAGACAATGACTGCCTAAAGCAGTATAAGAAGTCAGAAGCAGTCAAGAGAAGCAATATTATCAATCGTTTATTAAGTATCTACTATATGTTCAACCCTATGCTGGACACCCTCCACCAAAAAAAGATATAAGACAAAAGCAAAGTAAGTTATAGTGCTCACCCTTAAAGGATAACACAGCTACAAAGGAAAACTACATACCCTGGAACAGAGTCCAAGGAGTGAACAATCTGCTAAAAGAGTTGAAGTTCAGAGGCAAAGAGAGAGCCCCATGATCTGATGTGGCCAAGCAGAGAAATGCAAGAAATGAACTTGAGAGCCTTTTCTCCAAAGCAAATAAATATTCTTAAAACCAACCTGGATGGAGCCCCAGAATCACAATGCTGTCACTGTGCACTGAACAGTTACTATTTCTGATTTCCCATGAACACCCGCATGACTCAGATAAGGCTGATTATGAAATGAACACACTCATGACTCAAGGTCACGGAGAGAGCACGTTCATCACGTTGAGGGAAATTCCTCAGGAAGAGGCAGCCGTTCAGTCTCCGGACGGCAGGACTGGCATGGCCCTGCGTGCTTGATAATTAGGAGGCTTGGTTTACTTCTAAATATCTGGGCCACAATCGATAGTGGGAGCATGAGAGGTATATGGCTGGACTGCTTTATGTGACGGGTCACACATTAGGTACCTAATTGATGTGGCTTCTTGGGAAGTGGCAATGCTGCAGACGCACACTGCTTTCCTATTACTAGGCTTAATGGTTCATCTTGATTTCTGCCTCACTCCTGGTGCAGTGTTATTTAAATAAGACCCTATTAGAAGATTTATTTATCACAAGGAAGAGATTTATCCAGAAAAAAAAAAAAATCTACAGAGACAAGGCAGTTCCCTTTTCAGAGGTGCCATAATAAAAGAGACAATAGCAATATTTTTACTGTTTAGGTCGATACAATTATAGGATGGAGAAAGCAAGAAGCAAAAAATATAAATTTCACACTCAGTGACCTAGTAATTTGTCAGTCATTTTCTGCATTAAGCCTAATGCATCCTTGGGGACTAGGGCAGATGATACCAGAGAAATAGCACTCTTGGCCTGGTCACATTCTGGATTCCACACGTCTCCTCCTCTATTCGCCTTCCCTCTTGATCTTTTCCTTTGTCTTTAATTGTCTTTGTCTCCTTAGTTCCCATGGCTTTCCAATGAGAGTTTTCTCTAGTCTTTTATTCTTACCCCAATTGCCGGAAAAATAATCTTCTTTCTACCTACCAAATGAATGTTTTGTATTTCTCTATTGGAAGGAGAAAGACCTAATATGGGTGGTAGAAAAATCTTGACATTTTTCTAACAGAGTGCCCTATTTTAGGCTGTAGTGGAGACAGAATGTGCTTCCCAAGGAAAGGAATAGTTGAGCTGAGATCTAAGGTTGAGGGTTGGTCACAGGGTGAAAGTGGGTGGCAGTAAAGAGGGTCAAGAGGTGAAGAGAGGAGGAATAAATTATACCTGGAAGAGGAAACAACATAAAAGCAATAAGAAGGGCTATATATGCAAAGAACTGAAAGAAAATTCTAGGAAATATCAACATGGTATGCATCCACATGGTAGAAAAATAGTTGAATTACATTCATAATTAATGAATCTAATTATGGAATTAGATAATACTAGGAGAGAATGGGAGTAAACTGATAAAATGTACAAATCTCAAATTTTTGTAAATAGTATAGTACTGATTTCATATAGTTCTTTGGAAAAATGAGAAGGTTAGCATTTATTTTATAGATCAGTTGTGTTCCAAAAAATATTTATGAATTAGTCTATGAGACCTGTTTTAGCACAATTCTTCTAGAGGTCCAGGAAGACTTACAGATTAAAGTTATAATTATTTTATAATTATCCATACATATATTATTCCTAGCAACCTGGGCCCATGAGTGATTTTCCTTTCTACCACATTATTAAGCTTCAACAGGACAGAAAGACTAACACACATTAAATGTGAAGGAATCCTGGCACTGGAAACCAAGATGGATGTATTTCATATGGTAGGTAGGCATGAAGATTGTGACTAGTAGTTTTCTTCCTACCACTTTCCAAGACTAAGTATAGTCTCCTAGATTACCTACTCTTTGTTATTGGTCTACCTATGGCTTCTTAGACTGGCTTTATTCTGATTTCTTAGAGATGTGTTAAATGGACAGATTAATGATTGTTAATTGTTTTTTCTGCAATTAAAAATATTTTTAATAAGATAAATGGAAACTCAAGAAAGGCATAATGAGTAGAGATGATAGGAATTATGTGTGCTCAACTGGTCTCCTTTCATTGTGAGAAAAAGCAAAACTCTTAGCTCTATCTCTAAAGTATTGAAGGTGCTCGTGATAAATTTTTTGAAGAGGGTAGGGTTGAGATAAGCTATAAAGTGAATGAATAATTGTTCTGTTTAACATCAATACTAAATAAATACGAAGACAAATTACCTATGCTATAACTAGTACAAGTCGCTGATTCAAGCTTATCTAAGCTATTGATGTTCTCTGGCTCACCAGTCCAACTTGTTAGCATTCTATTTACCTAATCAATACACTCTAAGAATCCCCAGTGAATCATCACCCAAGCTTCTAGATATTGGGAGCTGACTTATTTCTGAGAAACCTTTGGAAATAGTCAGAGTCTGGATGGGTTGGCTTTTGAACTATTCTTGGCAGCAAAAGTACTGTGACTCTTCCCTCTACTCATCACTTCAACTCATCTTGAATAATGCCTACTGTGTGGCCAACGGTAAAGAGAAACCATGTTAAGGAAAGCATTGACTTGAGGTTCTCACTTAGGTGGAACAAATATGCAAACATACCTATGAGACTCAAAAAGGGTGCTCTAGCCCTATCTGATAGAGTCAGAAAGGTAAACCCAGAGCTGGTGGCATCTGGTCAGTCTGTCAATGCCTTAGTAAAGCCACTGCTTTGGTGGAAGATAATTTTCATAGAAATGGTCACATGAGTTAAAATTAGGGAAAAGATAACCTTTACATAATTTCAGGTGGTATCCCACCCACCCAAGCCTTCCCTCCCCATGTACCCTATGGGGTCTGCTATTCCACAAAGTGCTTCAACTTATAAATTATCTCTAGTTTATTCATCTCATAATCCCAAGGGAATTTCAGCTGTGCATATGGAGAAGAATCAACTAAGAAAACTTACTTAAGGATATCAGTAACCGGTCACTTCTGTGGTATTTTTTTAAAAAGGTGTTATATCTTCAATGGGTCATTTATTCATGGGACTGAAGAAAGATAACATCATGGGTGAAACACGTGAGGACATGAAGATAGCTCCTTCACTTCCTGGTTCTCTAGCCTGGGGAAGAGAAATGATCCTGAGTTCCTACATTATTTTTTTTCAGTCTAAATGTCCTAGACTATAAAATGAGGGTGCTCATACCTCTCCCTTTCAGGGAAACAATGTACACAAAGCACAGGGCCTGTAACATAGTAAGTATTCACCCAAGGATAACTTGTATGACTGATAACTCTAATCTCACAGAAATGAAAGAGACCATCTTTTTCTGGCTGCCAGTGGAGAGTAGAAAAAAGAGGTACTTTTGCATAGGGAACCCAAAGACCACTGAGCCACAATCACACAGTCAGACCCCCCCCCCCATAAGACTTATATTGGCTTCAGACAGAATACCTGCGTACCAGACTTCTAAGCATTATTGTCTGAATGTTCCCCCTCTATCCAAGGACACTGCTTTGGGCTGACCAGTGAACTGGACAGGTTGGGCTGCTGGCAAACAGTCAGAGCAGGCTGATCACCCAAGGAAGCAAGAATTAAAGAGACCTGGAGGTATAAATCCCAACCAGGTGCCAGAGAGGAGCTGACTTCAGAAGCCAGAGCAGATCAGAAGACAGAGATTGAGACATAGCTGAGATATGAGTTGGGAACCAGTCCTGGGCTGCTAAGAATGTCTGAGAACAACATGGGACGGTGTAGAGCCTTAACTGGCATTAAATGAGATAATGGATATGGAACAGCTTTGTTTCTTATCACAGGAGACTATTATTGTGACTGTGAATACTGTGTCTTCAACAGACATCTCTGCATAGGGGTTGTGATTAAACGACAAAGCCCACTCAACAGACGTGTATCCTCTTTACAGAATTCCCTAGTGTGTGATAGTATCCCACTTATAGATGTCTTGGAAGAAATTTGTCACATTAGCATAGACAGTGACAAATTGGACTAATGAGATGTGGGTCAGAATCAGAAATGATGTGGAAAGTGGGTGAATCTGAGACCAGAAATGTGGCTTCCCTTAAGGTCATTGCTGGAGGAAATAAAACATAGGCTAAAAGTCTGGCTACAAAGAGATCAAGAAATGGAATGGATTCAGAGTGGTATAATAACTAGTGGTCTTAATCAATGGGCCTCAAACCTAGCTGGATGTTATTAGAATTATCCTGGGAGCTGTAATAATAATACAGACCAACTGAATCAGGATCTCTGGATGGTGTTAGGGAAAATGCTTTTCAAAAGTTCCGTAAGTGATTGGGATGATCAATTAAACAGGTTTAGAGAACAGAGGTCTGTGCTGGGTCTGAAGGCCACATACAAGAAGCCACCAGTCCTGCAGGATCAAGCACCCAGGAGCCTGGGGCCTGGAAGTTAGCTAGATACCATGACAGGGACACCACACTTGGACTGTAGCAGAGAGAGTGATGGAACAGAGTTCACTGTCCTGTAGAGTTTGTTTATTTTCTTAAATCTAGAAATGTAGGAGCTACCGTTCAGAATGTTGGAGAGGCTGGGTCTATAGTAGGAGGAGAAGCGAACTAGTTAGGAAGAGGACCTGGAGAAGCAGCTGATGGTTGATACTAAGTAGGTTTATTCACACTCTCAGACCTTCTCTCCTGAGGTAGAGGGCTTGGGACACAGTTTTCTCCCATTGTGTCATAACAGGGTAAGAAAACTGCTTAAGGGAGAACTATGGTGGAATGACAAGATTAGAGTGCGTGGATCTGAATCTCCTCCCCTCCACCCTTTCCTCCTCAGAGGAATGAGGGGCCCAGACAAGGGTGATGGTCTCAGGAATCACGTTCTCAGGAGTGTGAGGAAGAGACGGGCTTGGTGGGAAGGCGTGTTCCTTGGAAAGAAAGTTCTTCTCATAGCTTGGTGAAAGGCTTTGACCCTGCCACATCTCAGGAGACTTCTAGAAAGTTCCCAGCTCTAAGACATAAGGCTTTGGTAACCACAGCACACACACACATGCACACCAGGTCTCCTTGGGGACAAAGTTTGTGAGTCAGCGCAGATGAACAGGCAAGGGACACATAATTCCCCACCCAAGGTAATTGAGTGTGCATATCTTCAGCTTAAGAAAAAAACAAAAATAAGGTCTCTGAAGGAGAGAGAGAGAGAGAGAGAGAGAGAGAGAGAGAGAGAGAGGTAATTATCTATTATTTGTCCTAATGAAAAGCCAAAATGAGGATTCCACATTAAATTCTCCAGAAGTTTTTCAGAGAGACCAAGTTGTAGTAAACAAGATGTTTCAGAAATGAAAGAAACACTAGAACTGAGCCTTGTCTCGCTGACTAAGGCCTCCCTCTTGCGGGGCTGCCCATGCTAGAAGCTGGGCCTGCTTAGGTCCAGGTGAAGCTCTGTGAAGTGGGCAAGTTGGTAAAGATCTTCAGAGCTCCAGTGGCCCACCAGTGGACCATAATAAAACATTGTCTCATAAATCATGACTTGGCTCAAATAACCTCTCTTTCCCCATAAATAAATGGGTAATGTGTGACCAAGTAACACAACACAGAAAAAGGAGTGTACATTTTGAACACTGGATCCAAACCTGACTTCTAACACTTCTGGTTATATGGCCTTGAGCACGTCAGTAAGTATCTGGGAAATGGGCACAAGGATACTCTCACCTGCCACCTAGAGTTTTGGAGAGACTCAGACGAGATCATGTGCAAGATGTCCCTTTTTACAGTGTCTTAAATATAGCAGGTATAAATAATACGTCTTCATACATGATGATCCCTCCCAACTTTTCAGCCAGTTGTTGGTATTACTCTCAAGCCCCCTGGGTCTTTCCATCCATGGAGGACCACAGGTGGAGCTATGGAAAGTGACGTTTGAGCTGGAAGGGAGGCATTCGGATAGATGAGCGGCCCAGGATTTCAGGCATAACCTAAAGGAAGGCCTTTTAATAGGGCCAATTTGAGCTGAAATGGAAGCGTGGGCAAAGGTGGAAGACAAGCTGGAAGACAGGTCAGAATCAGATTGAGTCAGAGACAAGAGGCAGCGGGCCCTCACTTTTAGCATGGCATCCGAAGTGACTCCCCAGGGCAACGGCTCCGGCTCCTACTCCCCCCGCTTCTCCTGCCCCTCTGCATCAGCCCATTAATGTTGAACCCTTCGGGACAGGTACCTGCAGGGCAGGAGGCCCCATGCCAGGGCCTGCCTTCCCTGGGAGGAGTTAAGGAGCAGCCCTCGCTGGGCAAGCCCGGCGGCATACTTACCTCAGTGCCCTCGGCTCTCCAGGGTGTACCTCTGTGATCAGGTGCTTATTGCCAGGTGTTTGCCTGAAAGGGGGCGGGGGGGATGAAAAATCAACACCAATCAGAGCAGTTTCCTTGGAAGCTGAAATTATCTCGCAGGCATCTCAGAGCAGGTGCAGGGCTATTTTGGGCCAGTAATCACTGAGTGCAGAGGAGGGAGCATCGCCTCTCCTCGCAAGAAGGCAGCAGCCTAGAGAGCCAATTATGGCGAGCTGCTTCCAGCTCCTTCTGTCTGCATCTCTGACGGCAGCAGAGCGTCCTGGCGCAGATTTCTGTGGCCCCATCACTGTGAGGGCGTCTCTCCAACTGATGAGACGGTAGGGGCTCAGCTTCCTGGTCTGGAAAAGCTTCTCTCACCTCCAGGAAAAAGTTCACATCTCTGTGTTTGGAATTCAGGACCCCTGTCTCCAAATTCACATGCGATCTCTACTCAAAATCTGTGCCCATATTCTGCTCATGCTCTTTGCCAACCCAGACCTCCCACTCCCATCAGGACCTGTTTGCATTTTAACCCAGGTTTGCCAAACCTGCCTCCGGGTCTCTGTCCAAGCCACCGTCCACCGCCTCCCTTCCAGTTAACTCTACTTGATTTGATTTTCCATATCTCCAGATACCCCTTCTCCACACAGTCCCACACGGACCGCTCACTTTCCTGCCCTGTTGGGACCATAGAGCCCACTGGCTTATCTCTGTGCGCTCTTCAGTTGCCAGTGATGTCTTCCTGGGTATATTAAAACCCCCCTGAAAAGCAGAATGTGACTCAAGGGTCTTCTACCTTTTTGTGTTCCCCCCACCCCGACAGTATTTAGGACACCAGGCCCTGAGACACTTACTAATTCAGATCCTACCTCTCCCAACTTGTAAATCTCTTGCAGATCCTAGCTCATCTCCCTTTGCTGCTTGGAATGCTCTCTCTCCACTCAAAAATCACTGATGGTGATTAATTCATAGCTAACATCTCAGAGTTTAGGAATTTATCATTTTCCAAAAGCTTCTGGCAGGTTAGCCTTGTGTCTCCAAATAGTCTAGTTCTCAGAACAGAGGCCATATCTTATGTGCGCTTCCTCATTCTTCGCGCTCCCTCCCTATGTGCTTTCCAAGGAAGGGAAACACTTGCATTGTAAACCGATGTATTAAAATACATGCCCACCATTCTTGTCGCTCTGTCAGAAGCCAACAATCTAAAAATATGCCCCAGAAAGAAAGGGCACACAAACAATTGAAAAGACAAGAAGTAAGAACAGACAGGATCTTAAAATGTCAGGCTTCTCCAGAAAAGGGAGGTGTTACAGCGCCACATGTTGAAAGTTTGTCCCAAGCAGATCTCTTATTTCTCTCTTCCTTGCTTCCTCTCCCTCTCTCTCCCCTAGCCACCCCAAATTTCTTTACCTCTTTTATCTACGGACTTCCTCTCTTCAATATTGAAACCTCGAAAGAGTCAAAGCAGAAACCAAAGGACAGCAAGCACCCATGTCCGTCACTGATTGTTCTCTTCACGTCACTCCTGTCCAGTCACTTGGCCGCAAGTCCTCTCTTCTTCCTCTGACAGCGTTTTGTGTCTTTCTGATGGGACACCGATGAAGTCGCCCTGAATTGCAGCCATCGTGTGTGTGGTTTCCATCCCTTGTTAGAGTATACACCTTGTCGTAGAAGAAACTATGCTTTCTCCCCCCAGGAGCCAGAGGCCACAATGCAGTGTTTTTGGTGCAAGCAGGTGGCGTTTTGCTGAAGGAATGAGTGGGCTATTACTTGACAGCCCATGGACACACTGATGTTAATAACTATATTTTGGTCCCACACAGCTCCCCACTTGCCCAGCCAGACAGTCTGTCCCACACTGACTCGATCTGAGTTGAGAATGAAGGAAAGGGGCACCTCTATATTTTTATTGAATGGAATCTCAGACAGACCCTCATATGAAAAACAGATGGGGCAGGTTACAACGTCTGGGTTTGGCAGAAGCTGCTTTGTTGCGAGCAGAAGCTTTAAAACAATGGCGGGGCAGGGGTGGGGGGTGGGGGGTGAAGCTCTGTGCGTGGGTGGGAGGGGCCATCTCAGGAGGAGGAGCCAGAGCCAGTCAAGTGTGGCTGGGCCTCCGCCTTCCCCCTTAATCGCGGCTGCCCTGGTTCTCCCAGTTTCAGGGTGCAGGGGGTTTCTATGTAGGATTTTGTCTGAAAAAGAGTCTTCCACCAATTGATAAAAGTAAAAAGGCAAAACAACACTAGGTTACAATCAAGTTTCCTAATCACTGCTCCATGGAACAAAATGCAACTGTTTATGCTCACCTTCTTCCCGGGGGACACCCCTTGACTGCTGTCCCCAGGGCTGCATTAGATCGCTAACCACTGGGCCAAAGAACTGGGAGACATGGTTCTGAGCTGCCCCCCACCGACCAGAGGGATATGGCAGTGGTCTTTCCCGCCACACTCCCATTCAGGTTCCTCCTACACACACCTCCAAACCTTGTCATATAGGCTGTCCATTTTCAGGAGGGAGTATCTGAGTGTGAGAACTCAGAGAGAATTCGGACCGCTCCCAGGTCTTAGAGACAAATCCACATGAATTGCCTCAGTAAGTTGCCCACAGAGCAACTTGTCCAGAGTCAGAGGCTTATCCTCCTGAGGATTTTTGCATATTTAACAAGTTTAAAATGTCAGAGAGAGAGAGAGAGAGAAGGAAATCAGAGAACCGGAAACATCAGCTACTTCCAGGTATTCTGTTCAAAGCTGAGAGCCCAGGTCTCCTCAAGTCACACTCAGTTTAGTTCATGGAGCATCACCTACTCAGCCTGCATGCAAATTCAGTGCTGCAGAAACATATTGTTTTCCTGAACGACTTTTAATAGTTTCATCCAAGTAAGAGTGGCCTTGAACTCTGACAAAAACACCTTAACTCCCCTCTCCCTCAGTTTACCCGTCTGGAGCAATGTGCTGGATAGGCTGTGCTGGAGCTGCCTGTCCCCTCCACCTCCCCACCCCCACCCCATCCCTAGGGACAGAGCTGCTATGGGGACCCGAGCACTCTGTGTGGCAGCAGCCTGACAGTGTCCCTGTGAATGGAACCCACCCAGGCTGGCACTGCTCCGTCTGCTCACACCCATCCCTGTCCCCCTTGCCTGCCCCTCTCCCCTGAAACCGCCTCCCCAATCAAGAGGGTTGTATTTCCCACCCCCCGTTTCACAGCTATATTGTTTTATGTACGGTCCCTCCAAAATACCTTGAATAGTCCTTTTTTATCGCTTCCATTTACTGAAAACTCCAGCTGCTCCTCTGAAACTATCCAAATCTAATTAACCGCATAAGCTGGAGTTAGGAAGAGTGGCTCACTTTCGGGTCCTTAGCATACCCATTCAGGCCTTCTTTCAATATGGGCACAAAACCAGGAATTTCTAATAATTGTATCTATGGGCCTGGAAGGAGAAAAAAAGAAAAGAAAAGAAAAGAAAGAAAGCTGCTAATAAGTAGCTCTGTGAAAGGAGGGAGATCAGCACCTCCATGAACTTGGCAGCCTGGCTCCCAGAAACTTGGAGACAATGCCACTGGGAGATCTAAAAAGCTTAGCCTCCTGACTCAAATCTTGTGAGAACATACCCGGCTGTGAATAGAGATCCGAGTCTGGGCTCTAAATTGTCCCGGCTCAGACTCATTGAAATGTCTTCTCACAGAATTAGAAAAGAAGAGGGCCAGAAAAGTTTGCAGCATATCAATGAGGCTGTGCTTAGAAGGGGAAGGTCGGGAAACTCGGAGGTTTATTCCTGAATGCTGTCGATTGAGACAAAAGGCGCACGTTGGGTCTCTGCCAGGTGGCCCAGACAGAAGGAGCCCAGCCACTTGGGGAGCTGTCCGGCGGTGGGAAGCTGCCTGGCAGGAACAGCTTTCTGGAGTGTCATGATGCAGATGACGGCCTTGGAAAGTCACCTACCTAATCCCCACTGCTTCTTTAACAGAGGAGAAGAGAGACTCAGGGTGGGGAAGGGGTTTTAGCATGCTCCCCTCTGCCCAGGCTCCCTGTGTCTCTCTTTGCTGCCTTTCCAAGTGGCTGCCCTGACCACCACCACTCGTTCCCCTCACTTCACCAAGAGGCCAGGTATAAAGAAATATGCCATTCTTCCAGGCCGTTTCAAATACCAGTACTTCCTTAAAGCCTTCTTCAGGCTTCACTTCAGTCTCCCCTGCCCCCCAGTCCTCTTGCCTCCCCTGTGCTGCCCTAGCTCTTTGGGCCACTCCAGTAACAGGTCAGCTCTGGCCTCTTAGCTCACATTATGGGTATTTTATTTCCTGCTCTAGATGGCTGGTGGTTCTGGGGGTCTGGGACTGCACCCTGGACTTCTGCTATTCCCCACAATTCCTTATGCTTAGGAGATCATTAATAAGCATTGTTTGGACACTTGGTTAATCCAAGCTGAGCCTGGAATTGTGGTCTCCTGACTCTTAAAATAACTCAAAAGTTCACTACTCTGTGTTTTAAGGCTCTTTGGTGTGGCTGGTCAGCTTACTTGATTTTGATCATTGTGAAGCTAAAACTGTAAGAAGAACAAGAGAGTTGCTCTTCTTTAGTAGTGATATATTGGACAAATTATAATGAGAATTAACACATGAACAAACATACACATGTATGCATACCTGTATTATATATGGGTAGTGCATACAAAGGCATGTATATCCATCATATATGTAATGGGAGTGCATGTTTTTATAACAGCAACTACAGTGAAAGAGAAAACACTTTGCTTCTGAAAAGAAGTCAATGGTCTCTCGTTGTAACGAAAAAGGTTTTCATAAGCAGCATAGATTAGCCAACCCACAATTTTAGAGCAGCACTTGGCATCTAGCAAGCATGAGATGTTTTGTTCATTTTTATTATCATTGTTGTCTCAAGTCGTTTCTTCAGGAGTGGAAACGGGTTATCTCCTATGAATAGGAATTCACTTATAGGGCCTCACTAGCGAACTCTTACTGAAAAGAACAAAAGCACATTCTCCAGGCACATCATTGCTCTTGGTGACAGTGAGTTGAAGCCCAGAGTAAGTCCCACACATGAAGAGTGAAAGCCGTGGAACAGAGTGAATCTCAAGCTAATTTCAGGCCATAGAATCCTCTTCAAATGAAATCATGGGCTGGTAAGTAAGTCACAAAGATGGCCCCCTCCAAGACCCCAGCTTTACAAATTCCGAGTACAGGTCCCAGTTATGCCTCTTTTCAGCCGTGTGGCCTTGTAAGATCATTCCCCTAGAGTGACCTTAGTAATTCTGCCCAGAAAGTGGTCCTTAGAGGTACTTCTTACTATACATACAAAGCAGTGGACATCCCTACTATTGTGGTGGTAGAAGAACTCCAAACACAAAGTGTTCACATAACAACATGACTTTCTGGCCTTGGTAGTCTTCTTTGTTACTTGGAGAGGAAACAAAGGATTAGAGACATTTAGTCTTGTGCCCAGGGTCACAAAGGTTTCCGGTCACCTACAGCTCTTACCTCAGTGTTCCCCCAGTGTCACATTTGAGTGACACTCTTGGTGAAGAGGAGCATTTGGCTTTTGATGGTTATGATCGCAGACTCAGGAGCTGGAGGACAGGTTCACCTGACATCTTCACCACCGGGCTTATAATAAGCACTATAGATGTTATCTATTATTATTATTATCTTTACTATTATTGTTACCTTTGATTGTGTATACTCAGCACACATAAAATATCCAATTAGGGTTATAAGTGGGACAAGATTATCCCCTAAACTGGGATTTTCAACCCACAAGAATTATTAAAGCATGCAATACCTGACTATTTAATCAGGGGCACTGATCTCTGTCCCCTTAGATTGTCAAATTTAAAAATAAAATGACAACAGCCAACATAACAACAGCTGTCCAGTGTGAATGAATCAAAATTATACCTATTTTTTGGTCAGTTCAGCAAAAATATTTTTTGGGGGTGCCACAGAAGTTTAGTAATTAGTTTATGTGTGATGCAAGATGAAAAAGGTTGAAATTTGCTGCAATAAGCAGACAGAATGCGTACACTCAAGCAAAGCATATATATATATATATATATATATATATATATATATATATATATATAAACAAACAAAAACTTCAATAAACATTGTTTGACCAGACACACAGCTAACCCAAGCTGAGCCTAGATTTCAAGTCTCCTAGCTCTATTTTTTTTTTTAATGATTTTATTTTATTATTTTTAGACAAAAGGGAAGGGAAAGAGGCAGGGAGGGAGAGAGACATCAATGTATGGTTGCCTTTCACCTGCCTCCAGCTAAGGACCTGGCTGGAGACCTGGCTTGCAACCTGGTTATGTGCCCTGGCTGGGAATTGAACCAGCGACCTTTGGGTTCACAGGTCAGTGCCTTATTCACTGTGCCACCAGTCAGGGTAGGTCCCCTAACTCTTAAAATAACTCAAAATTTCACTGCACTATGTTTAAAGGCTCTTTCCTAGGGCTACTTATCAAAATAAATCAACCAACAAAAGCTTGGTTTTGTAATCAGAAATTCCACCGGCAGGAGTAAAGTGAGATTAACTGCATGTTTCAGTGTGTTCTTTCCGAAGGACTTGCCATGAAGCATAGTGTGCCCTGGAGGAGAGAACAGAGCACAGCTGCCTCCTCAGCAGGAGTCTGACCCCAGCCCCTGGGCTTCCCCAGCCAAGCTCCTCCTACTCCCTGCACTAGCTAGCCACAGTGGTGACCTCTTTCACATCACCCCTCAGGGCTGTGTCCTCTGCTTCCCTGAGAGGCCTTCCTAGCCTCCTGCACACTTTGGCCTCCCGACCCCTTCCTAGCACATGCTGGCTGAACCAGCCACAGAAAAGGTTTCTGTGGTGACCATAGTTCTGTCCAGCCAGGTGCTAGCAGGTGGAGAAGTCACTTATAAAGGCAAAGGGACTTGTGTAGCTCATGTTGAGAACTTTGTCACCCCTTCCATCTACTGCACAGACAGCCTAAAATACACAAGTGGAGCACAGCAACCCCTGAGCTAGAAAGTGGTCTCTTATTTTCCACCTGCCTCTCCTGGACCCTCCTTATTCATTAGTGCCTTCCTGTCTCCCATCATCCGGATGCAATCACTGGCTGTCCTGTGGCTGCCCAGGGTAACTGGCTGCAGCCTGCTGCTCAGGACATACCTCTCACCAGCACCTGACATTGAACCTCTGTCTCTACTTCTCCACTTCTACATGTACTTGGTATGCATCTGTCATCTTTCAGAGAGAGGACCCGGCTCGTACCTGCTGGAGTACTTATTGACACAAAAGCATTTGTGGCTACTGATGGATTCCATCTGCTTCATCTGAGTGGCCTGTGCACTTCAGCATGGAATAGAGATTCTATATAAAGGTAGAATGTCAAGCCAAGTACCTAGCCAGTGGGAGAGCAGTTTAAGGAGAGAAAACTGGGATTTCCCGGTATCCTTTCAAATCACACAGCATGCTGAGGCCCTGCATGAGGAGTGGAGTAAAACTGTCAGAATCACAGTTCCATCTGGCTGAGGGGCAGGAACCAGTTACCCAACAGCATGTCAACAAGAAAGGTATTTCCTCGACTGGTTATTTTCACGTTTTAAAAAAATGTTTTGGATCTGTAGCTTTTGGACTTCTAGTTTGAAACAAGAGAAAGGTTAGAATTTTGAAGGACTTGGGAGATGTTATAATCTACCCTCCTCATTTTACAGATACCAAAATAACACCCAGGAAGGGAAAGTGACTTGACCAAAGTCCCACAGTGAGGTGGTGGCCTATGCATTTGGGAAAAACACAGAGACACCAGGAAGGTTTTTTATACATATGGAAAGAGTGAGGTTCCTTCCCACAATGTATCCCTCTCTGATTTTGGGATCCTAAGAAAACAGCCGAATCTGGTATGCCCAAGAACAAACAAAATCTGTACCTAAGAACTATCATTGGATGTAAGGGTGATTTGGCTGCAACATCTGTTACCCCATTGATTGCCAGGGTTGATTTGGCTGATCAGGTTGGCTAGATGAGGGTCCCCTTCCTCCCTCACTGCTCCATGTACTTCCCTCCCAAAGATGTGTGCCTGGTCAAAGGGGATGGCCTGGGCTGCTAGAGCAGGATCATTCACCTGCCAAAGTACACAAATTGCTGTGCTCCCCTGCTAGGACCTCCAAGCTCCCAAGGTCTATTTGTAGGAAAACACAGGGTAGTCAAGCTTCCAAGACTCCAGACACATCCAAGTGAGTGCTGCCTGTGGCAGTCTGCCTGTCTTTTAAAAAAAATGAATAAAAATAAATATTTTTTTAATTAAAAAAAGGAAAAGAATTTTCATCTTCCTGTTTTAAATGACAAATTGACCAATCACTGAGCAAGCAAGCTGAAACACCATGTCTACCTGTGGTAATGATCTTTTGGTGACATGTGACTTTGCAAAAGTCACTCTCTCAGAAATGTGCTGGAGTTGGCTCATACCAAGCTAATTGTGCTCATCTTTCCTCAATTCAATTTCAGTAACTTCACACCCATAGCTTGAAACTGGCCATGATGGAGGTATTTACACCAAGGAAATCAGCAAGTGCTATAGTTCAGGGCTATGGGTCATCAATGAGCTGATTCATCAGCCCTGTCTCTTTCCTTACTTGCTCTGCTATCAGAGGTTATCTGGGCTCAACTTACTTCTGGCTCCTGAACTGAGGAATTGTAATTAGAGCAGCAACTCTTGATCTAGAGAAAGAAGCACTGAAGGCTTTATTCCTTTTCTAAGCTCACTGGTTGACACTTTGGATTGGAAACACCTGGCTATTTATGATCTTTCATGTCCCCTGGGTATTCTGTGCAGTTATTACTCAGGCCTGTTGTGGGGACACAGGAGGTCCAGGCAAGACGTACATCCTTGCAGCAGATTTAACTTGAGAGGGATGGAAAGACACCCTCTGATGCTGTCCCTTTACCTGAATAAAGGACATGAAAGACTTTTTGCAAGTCTGATGAGCAATGCTAACGAGCAAATAAGTGATATCCCCAAGCATATAACTATTCATTTCCTTTAAATGTATAGTTTGGTTATTCCTGTTGGGTTTCATGACATTAGAATATATAGAAGCATGAGTAAAAGGTGGGAGTGTGAGAAGACTTAAAATAATGACCATATACTTGCTTACTAAGAGCTAAAAACTTTGGTTCCTTACACTCATTGTTAGCTTCCCCCTGAGTGCAAGCCACCAGGAGTTAGAATCTAAGTTGTGAGTGGGTTGGATGATTGCTTTTATGGCAAGATTTAAGAAGTGTACATAGAATATTTCCCATCACATAAAGCATATGACTTTATAATGCCAGTTCCTTTGTTAAACATTTGGGAAGTCAGGTTTATTATCTCCATTTAACAATCCATGAAAGTGTGCAAATGTCAAACCCAGAAAAGTTCAGAGCCTCCAGTATTGAGGTCAGAGAGGGAAGGCCATGCGAACAAGGGAGAGATATAAACAAATGGAAGGGACTCAAGACAAATCTCAGCTTCCCCATAATTTTGCTTTGATTTGGAACAATGCTGGCTGCTCTCACAGCAATCAGAAATTAGTCCGATTGGACATTGAAAGGTTCCAAATAATGTTAATAGCCAACAAATACCAAAGACATTAATTATCCAACTAAATTAAATCTTTCTTAAAATGTTTGGGCATTCAACAGTAGAGTACCAAGCCTTCGGAGTAGTGAATTCCCATCTCCTGCAGCCAAGAAGAAGATGAGCAACAAGTTGGGTTGTTAAGATTTTGGAATGTGGGTTCCTGAGTTGAGTGAGTGACTGCAACCAGTCCACTGGGGAGAGGCCAAGATTCTCTGTTAGGTGAAAGTAATTTTGTATGGACCTCAGTCAACATGAAAAATAAAGAAAGAAAGAAATACTAGCACTGCTCATTTTTCCCTTTCCGCATCTCCCCCACTTTCTCCCCACTGTATAACAAGGAATTCAGCCTGGTTGCTTAGAGCAGAAAGATGGGGGCAATTCGATCTTTGATGAAAAGACTCAGCTTCCAGCTTTCTTGTCCAGTGTCTGTCTACCTACCCATTCCTCTCTGGTGCCAAACAATAAGGTACTTGGTCTCTTCTAACTTAGGACAACATTCTTCAAACTAATTCACGTAGATGATATCATGTGATGTCTCACCCAGGTGCATTTGTATTTTAAAAAGAGGTCATCAGGAACTGTAAGGCTTAATCCAAAGAAATTTCATACATTTCACAGTGAAATCTCAAGGATCCAAGGTGGGTGTTGTATATATGGATAGTAGGCTGAGGGACAATGTTCTGGTGGCGGGTAAGCTAAAATTGTACGTGTGTGTGTGTGTGTGTGTGTGTGTATGTATATGTATCTATAACATGTAAGTGCTCTCTATATATACATATATAACATATGTAAATGCTTTATCATAGGATCATTGTGCTAGTGCATTGTTCATAGTGCTTTCATTTAATCTCTCTTAACAATAAGAGCAAAGCTAATACATAAACCCTCTAAAGGCCTAGGTAGCTCTTATCAAATCCAACCCTTCTGATAACAAATCCAGATTTTTTTCTGTTATAGCTGTTCCCCAGGAAAGTTATAAGAAATGGCAAAAACAAACAAACAAACAAAAAACATATTGGTGGATTTTTCCCCTGGAAACCAGGACCAAACCGGATTTCGATGCAATTCCATGGGCTGAGAATAGTCTATGGACTGTTGAGCTCTAGGCAAAGCATTTGTCTCCGATCAGCACTGAGGGAGTGAACTGCTGATTTCGCCACCTTTTCCTTCCCATTCCCAGGATTTGATCTTTCCGCGTATCAGAGAAGACTCTGCTGGGAAATGCATAGGAGATAGCAATGGGGAGAACTGCTTCATAAAAAGGGGACTTAAAGGCTGAACACATAGAGGAGCCCCAGGTCCTGAAATTTCAGCCCCTACCTCAACCATCCCCCAAGGACCCTATTTTGTTTTTCTTGGAATCCCCTAGAAATATCAAGGAGAATCAGCCACAGGGAAAGATGCAGGCAGGCTGGGACTGGAGGCTTGCAGGGAAGTGAATCCAGGCAACTCTATCATTTGCTCCATGGGAGAGGAGGCTGGTGAGCTCAGAGGCCTGTTTTTCCCTTAACAGATGCAATTAAAGAGCCAGAAAAGGTCAGAGATAAATGCAGCCCTCACTTTGTTCTGCATATTCAAAAGCACTTCTCTAAAGAAAGACCCAAAATATATGTGTGTTCACTCAACCTTTTCCTGTGAGACACAGGGTTCCAGATATGGAAATGGCAGGGTAACCACTGATGAAATTCAGGCAGGTCTGTGCAGTAGCAGCGCTCATGAGCAGGGCCCCCCAAAAGAGTGTGCGTCACTCGGGACCCATCAATCCGGCTGGAGAAAGGGCGGCATGGAAACAGCATATTATCTTGAGAAATCACTCCCAGGAGGGAGCAGAAGGTTCACAGGGAGAATGCCAGGAGGGGGAAGGAGAGGGAAACGAGCTCGGTCACCAGAAGTGGCTGGAATTGGAAACAGCCCAAGACCCCATCATGGCTGACATCCCTGCGCATAATCAGAAATTCCTTTCAATTATGTGGGAAAAGTTTCTTTGCCTTGTCAGCCCAGATGTCCCCATGAAGAAATAGCATGAAATGTGTCTCAGGGAGATGTCGGTGTGGGAGCAAGATCTGACTGCCAGTGGCTTGCTTGGGGATAGACAGGCCAGGGGATAGGGTGGAGCTGATGAAGTAATCTCTTATCTTTTAATTTTTTTAAAGTTTATTGTTGTTGTATTACATCCATCCCCTTTTTACTCTCCTCTATCTCTTATCTTTAAAGCAATATCTGCAACCCCAAAGGCAAAGGGATGCTTCACCCTGGTTTGGCAGTGTAGACACCCGTTTTCTCAATGTTAAACAAAATTGTCTAACTCGGTAGCCCTGAAATATCTCTTCCACCTCCGTTTGTACAACCTAAGAATCATCCTTTTCAACCATCACCAAACTGGACTATCTGCCATTTTCCAAATATGCCTGAGCCTATCTTCTACCTAGGATTTACCCACCTCTTATCAAATCTTATTATACTTCAAGGCCATCCTTCCTGTGGTATTTAGCTACAATTAGTAGACTCTGCCATACAACTCTTGTCACCCTTGTATTACCTAGTCCCTAACTAGATTAGCCTCAAATAATAACATTAATAATAAAAAGAATAGCTCATATTTACTTCATCCTATCACCATGATACACTAATTTAATTCTTATACAATCTATTGAGTAAATAAACAGTGACATTATTTAATCCTTTTTGCAGAGAAATAAGCTGAAGCTTAGCTAGGTAAAATTACTTATCTGTAATTGCATAAAGTATGGAGCCTGGATACAAGCCCCAGACTGTGTGACTTGAAATGCCCTGCTTTTCTGCTTCCCTTAAGGTTTGCTTATTGTCTAGCTAGTGAGGACGAATTGGTGAGAGCCCATGTTGCAGTTCGAGCCCAGAGATGTTCAGAAAGCTTATTATAAATGACTGATGCCTTTGCGTCTGACCCTTTCCTTTATTCAGTGCATATATTCCAGATACTAAACTCTTCACTACTTGCTTACAAATAAACTCACTGATGAGTATAAACACTGGAATGAAGTTTTCAAAAAAACACAGGACAGGGTTACCTGGTACAAAATTAACAAATGTTCTTGAGAAGAATTGGAAAGGTACTACCTTCTTCGATAAGACCTAGATTAGGAACTAGAGATTCTAAAATTAAATGTTATAATGGTTAGATGATATGATAGTGAAGTTAAGGTTATGATTAGTTTTTCTACCAGATAACAGAATTTTTACATTATAATTATAGGGTCATAGCCTGTTAGATAAGGCTGAAGATGACTCTAAGAGCATCTAGCATAGCTTTTTTTTGTTACAGATAGAAATCTATGGTGTAGACTAAGAATGGACTTCATTCTTGGTCATTCAGGTAATTAGCAGAGCTGGTATCAAGTGTGAAGACTAGAAAAGATCAGTCCCCAAATTTAGTGCTTCTACAACTTTACTGTGGATACAAATCCACTAGGGGTCATAGCAACATGCAAATTCTGATTGAGCAGGCCCATTTCTAAGTAGTTCCCCGGTGACATCTTTGCTAATGTTCATGGACTGCCCCATAGGTATCCAGTATCTAACTTAGCCCAGCACTACTCAATAGAAATATAATGGGAACCACCTATCATTTTAAGTTTTAAAACACACAAAAAGATAAAGTGATTCATTTTAGTATTATCATTTATTGACTCTCACATGTATGTAATATTATTTCAAAATATAATTATCTACAGAGTGGAACAAAAATAGGTTTACAGTTATTCATGGGGAAAATAATGCAATAATTAATAAATAATAATACAAGAAGAAACTCTGTTTTACGTACTCATAACTATAAAACCTACTTTTGCCCCACCCTGTATTTAACATACTTTTTTCAGACTAAGTCTTTGAAATTCAGTATGTAGTTTAAATTGACAGGACAATTTAGACTAAACACATTTCAAATGCTTTATAGACACACATGGCCAATGACTAAGATTGGAGACAGAAGCTCAGACCACACTGCTGGCTCTTGTAGAAGTCTTGTAGAGTCTATCTCCTTTTGTAGTCTTGAAACCCAACTAGACAAGCTCCTCCCTCAGGACCGGGCTCTGTTCTGTTGTATGTCCCTATGATATCTTTCCCAGGTCTAGGCACATATCCCTTCAGTCCATGATGACGCATGATTGATTACTTTCTAGTCTAACCTGTTATAGAGAGAAAATAGCCTTTCCCACTATCTTCACATATTTAGATTATTCAGCTCAGGAGTCTACTAGTTCCTGCATTGGGTATAACATTAAATGAAGTGACTTTCAAGCTTCTTTCTGCTTCCAAGAGTCTATGATTTTATTCTTTCCAATACTAGCTGCAGTCATTTTCCCACATACCCTCTCAGCCTCCTCTTTTTCTTCTTCACAAACAGTTCTTATATCTCTCCCTCATTTCCCCTCTTAAAAACTCATTAATCATCTTCACACTCCCTCTGGAGCCAACTTCAGGCAATTCTCAGATTTAGAGGCTTAAGTGGAACACTGGAGTCTAATAGAGGACAATTGGGGGCACTATATCAGATGCTCCTATTTCTATGTGCCCTCAGAATCCAGACTTGTGTTTATATACAGCCCTGAGAAAAATGGCCTGTGGTTAAAGCACTGAAGAAGAGCAGAGTGCAGGGTTAAGTGCACAGGCTCTGGGATTAGACAGCCTGTGATCAAATACCCATTCAGCAAGGAAGCATATGGAAAGTCTCTAAACTTCAGTGTGTCCTAGTGGCTATGAGGTTAAATGAGATAACTTAAGTAAAGGCTTCAGACTATGTCCCTATATCACAGGGCTCAGAAAGTGGCAGGTGACTATTAAAGTTGCTGTTGGTTTTAAATTGCTAGGAAGGAACCTGATCTTCATTGCATGGCACAGCCAGAAGAAGGGCTGAAAAGGATGGATTGCCTTTTAGATTATGCCTAACTTAGACCAAAACTGTTTTTCTCTCACATTAGACATTTCAGTCCTTTTCTTAAAATCTTGTTGCTGGTCTCCTCATCGCCTCACTACCCAGCACCCATTGGTGACCTTCACATGACACTTTAAGAACCTTGTAAATTGCTAGTCCCCTCGGAGAGCTGCTGAGTGAGGGCCTTGTCTCCATACTGCCCAAAGTCACCCTCATGCAGTTTGCAAATAAACAACCTCTCCCCTTGGAAGAAAGAACAAATAGTTCATAATTGGCAATCTGCATAATGAGTGGAGCGTCTATGCAAATATAACATTTGGAATAATCTATTAATATCTCAACTGTGATGTCTGTGGGCCACCACTTCCCATGCTAAAGAGCCAGAGCCAAATATTTTCTGACTCCTGTTGAGGTGAGAAGAGAGATTGACAAGCTGCTGTCTTCTTGGGGTTCCAATTAGAAGTCTGGAGACCACCACAGTTGGAAGGGATCTCAGAGGCTGTTTAGGCCGCACCTCCACCCACCTCTCACGGTAAGGAGGATGAGGCAAGTCCGGAGAGGCAAGAAGACTCCCTGGGTTCCTGCGCTGTTAGGGGCTGACTCAAGGTCGCAAGCCAATGGCAATCTCCCCACCTCAGCCTTCTCTCACACACCAACACGTATCTCTCCTGCTGAGCGGTGTTTGCTGCTAGAACATATTAATTCCACAGCCA
This sequence comes from Noctilio leporinus, assembly GCA_004026585.1. Taxonomy (NCBI): domain Eukaryota; kingdom Metazoa; phylum Chordata; class Mammalia; order Chiroptera; family Noctilionidae; genus Noctilio; species Noctilio leporinus. The sequence goes on from PVIW01003788.1 coordinate 112,080, forward strand.
TGTGGAATTGTCTCTAGCTCTCCATCACCTACCTTCCCTCTCTCTTGCTTAAACTCCTCTTGCAGCTCTGGACTTCTAACCTAAAGAATCAGCTTCCAGGACTGTAAGCCAGATGGTTAGGGGACTCAGACAGAAGTATCTGGTCCCAAACAAGGAGGTCATTGGTGTTAACCAACAGATACATCCTCTGGATTGGACTAAGCCTCTTTGCTCTTGAAAAAGAAAGGCTCTTGAACACACACACACACACACACCTACAAATAAATAAACCCTTAGGTTTACATAGGTAATACTACTAATACACCAGCACCACTGGGGGAGTGCTGGACAGGTTCTGTGAGTAATTCATGACCACATTCCCTTCATCCTTCCTTTTATCTAGCCCCTCTCAGGCAGCCCCACCATTTTTGTCATGCCTTTCCCCTTCTGTAGAGGCAACAGTAGCTCCTCCTATTGCCCAAATATCTAACAAGCAGTGGTGCCTGGCCACCACGTACCTGCTGTCCAGGGAAGGCTAAAAAACTGTGACTGGGGACAGAGCTATAAGTTACTCAGTCAAGCAATTAACCGTTGCCCAAGCTGGAAGAGCAATAGTATGGGTTGAGGAGGTTTGGGCTACATCCTGACATGAATATTAACAAGCCATACATTCTTAATCTTTCTTTAAGGCGTAGGGCAAATGATTCCTCCTCTCTGATCCTTTCTCTAGATTTGACCACCTCACTTCTTACATTTGATTGACAGCCCCTCATCTTGCTCCAGCTTGTACAAAGCACCATTTTTACTTAGCACAATTCATATTTTATTGAGCTGCTCACATGTCTCTCTTCTGGGCTGGATTGTGAATCTCTTTGTCTCCTGAAGTCTTGAGTACCTTGCACAATGGCTGCCGCTAATAAATGCTCAGCAAGTGCATGACAAATGACAGATGAGTAAATTAAGTCATAAAAGCCTCTCCAGACTTCAATTTCCGCATCAGGAAAATGAGGCACTTGGACTTTCTCGACTTGATTCTGTGACTCTAAGATATTATCAAGCACCTGCTGTGTGCTCAAATTCCATCAGGGTTACTGAGAATCAAGGGAAGTATGAAACTTCCTCCTGGCCCTTGTGAGTCTAGTTGGAAAGGTAAACATTCAGGAAAGGAAATCATTTCAGGTTATGTAGTGGAGGTTCAGAGAAGGGGCACATCACTGCCAGGTGAAGCATTTAAGTCATTCTCTATGGTATGGTGGAGGGTGGGTGAAAGGGCACATGGTGGGAGCATTCCAGGAGGAGATGACTACTTGAGCCTTGGCATGACTTTGGGGCTCAGCATTTAAAGCCACTTATCTGTAGAACAGAAATGGCAACTTCAGAAGCAACGGACCCTGATTTTTTGACCTTCAATTCAATCAGAGGCATTTGCAAGTAGATTTTCATTCTTTTCTCTTGCTCTCCCTTTGACCTCTCACTTTATACCTACTTCTTTCCAAAAATAGGTTCTTGTATTTCTACCTTAATAAAATATTTTGTCACCCATGATATCCTCTCAAAATATTCCTTCACCTCTTAACCCCTTAGAAAAGTGACATATAGCACTGCCTCTGCTGCTCGAACAGCCCCATGTACACTGGCTCCTTCTTCCACCAAGGCTGATGCTGTTGACAAAGGCCCCTGAAACATCTATGGCTGTCAACCCCCACAGCTACTTCAATTTCTGGTCATCCTCGACCACTGGCGCTATTTGATCCATTGGCACCAGTCTGCCTATCTGGAAATGTCTCCTCTGGTTTCTGTGGTCCACTCAACAGTGGCTTCACAGTCCTTTTTTTTTTTAACTACCTTTCTTCTTCCCTAAACACAGGTATTCCTAACAAACCACTGCAAAGCCCTGCCCTTTATCCCTTAATGGCTACATCTTTTGATCAGCTTCTACCCCGATTGCCTGTAAATCCCTGACATTAACCCTAACCCCTATACTAAGCTTTGGACACTGGCTTCCAACTGCCAACTGAACTCTTAGCTTGGAATCCTAGCAACATCTCAAAACCAGTGTCTAAAATCCAGCCCTTCATATAGCTCTTTGCATGACCTTTATTCCTCCCTTCCCCACTCCACCTTCTTCCCAATCACATTTATTTCAGTGCTTGTACCTTATAAAGTCTATCTCCTTGGCACTTAGATTCATCCTTTTCTTTTCATTTCACATGCCTGCTTGTTGGTTTGGGTATTCTCTACCTCTTAGACATCTACCCTGACACTCTCACTTCTAATCCATGTAGAACCACCATATGCATCTATTCTATGTTATGATTCTAAGGGAGGACGTAAATGGAAATTTAACCCTTGGTTCGGACATCCTAGCCTCTCTGTCTTCTATGGTCCCATCTTCGAGATGTGCTTCTTGCCACTACCTATTCAACTTCCCAGTTACAGGGATCTTGATTGGGCTTCCAAAGGCATCCCATAAATTCCAATCTCTGCGGCCCTCTCAAGCTCATTTGCCTTCCTGGAAGATCCTAGCGGCCCACACTCCCCCCACAATTACCATGAAAAATTGTGTATCCTTCATAATTCATGCACAAGTGCCATTTTCTTCTCGAACCTAGAGATTAGTGAATCTCTACCTCTTTATTTCTCCCCTAGGCACTTAGATATTTTGCAATCATTTACCTGCGGGCTCCAAACTAGACAACTTGCTCCTAAGGCTAAGGGTGATGTCTTACTTCTTTTGAAGTGTCTGGAGTATTTAGCGCAGTGCCTTAAAGGCCCCCATTAAGAAATGAGTTGAATTAAATTGAACTGAATTGAATTATTGGTAAAGAGGTCTGATGAAGGCTTCCTTTATTTCTTACCTCTAGAGTGAAATCTTTGGAGAACTTCTTCTTGAGACAAATATGTGATCTATAGCACAGTTAACATTTAGAATTGTATTTGGCAAGCTGTCCCCTATCTCTAGTGAAAACCAATTTCAAAGATTTCTGGACATAGTTTTTTGTTTTTTTGTTTTTCTTTAAAACCCTGACATAACATGATAGAAGCAGGTGATTCAACAGAAAGTGTTTTGGATAAATTTATCCCTGCACATGCAAGCACACTTATGGGCCAACATTTACTGCTCTTTGAAAGGTAAAGAATTAGATTATGATACATTTACTATTCTAAAATTTAAGATCTTAGTGGAACTATGAAAAGAGGGTCCATATTTGTTTTACTTACCAAAGAATCCACAGAACCTGAAAAACGTAAGTTTTTTCAATAAAAAAAATAATTATTTTTTATTGAATGAATCTAGTGAGGAGATGATAGCTGACCAAACAGCTAATTAAATTAAACTCCAAGGTATTAAATGATCAAATTTAAAAATCCTTTAATTTCCCTCCCTACCTTCACTCTCAACTAAAGTCTAGCATACTGTCTAGAGCAACCCAAATGGACATGTTAGAGATGGAATAACCATAGATGTCATGGAAAGCAAACTTCCACCCAATACAAGATTTATTCTCAAGAGTCTTAGACAGAATGTCCTCCTGGCTCTATTTAAATTTCCTCAAGAATAGTAAACTTCCTGACATCTACATTGTTGGATGGTTATTCGTGTTAAAAAAGACAGTTTCTATATTGAGCCAAAAGTTGGCTTCTTATAAATTCCACCCACTGGTCATAATTCTGCCTCCAAACTAACATAGTGAAAGTCTAATTTATCTTCTGTGTGATGGCCTTTTCTATGTTTGATGACAGTTATCCCATCTCTACCATGTGAACTGTTCTCCAGGCTTACTACCCCTGCCTGCATTCTCTAGACCGTATTTCCTATGGCCTGGCTTCAAAACCTCTCTTCATAATTATTATCCTCCTCTGAATGCATTATAAGTACCCACTGATCCTCTCAAATGTAATTTCCAGACTTGCTCTATCTGAACTTGTTACCTTCTACAATTCAAGCCTCTTCCTGAGGCCTGAGAGCATACCAAATTTTATCCAAGCTTTATCACTTGCTCACACTAAGCATAAAATTATGTAAACTTTATGTCCACTTTTTCTGAATTCTCCCCACCAAGTTTCCCATCTTCTAATTTTGCAGTTATCACAGGACTTGACCATGGCCAGAAAGAATGTTTTGTGTGAATTGCATTTTATGCATGGATTTGTAGGAGTCATATGGTGGGTAAGGAAGGAGCTCTCCACAAACTAGCTAAGGACCAGCTATAAATCACTTTCTATCCTACCCACCAGATGACATAGTAATGCCCATCCCACCTCCCTCACTAGAGTAATGTAAGGCTCAAACAAGAAATAGAGACTCAAATAGAAATTATTAAGATGATTCATTCTTTTTAAACCCCAGTGCCTTGTAACTATCTCCTGGTGATTGCCATTACTCTCTGGGCCATTTTCACCTATGAAAGTGGGGGTTAGCTTGTTCAGGAGTGTATTGCCCTGGAAAGAAAAAAAGGCTAGATTCTACAAGACCAACCCTTACTAAATTGTGGCCATGGCAACCCATTTAACTGTATAGATATTGTCAATATCCCCTAGCCAAAGACCACCAGGAAGACATCTATAGTTGAACATGTTGGGTTTATTACTCTTTGCTGAAGGGGAGAATGTGCACCATGGGGAACCATAGGTCATCTCTGTAATAGGGTGTTAGAAAGAATGAGAATAAATCTATAAGTGAAAAAGAAGTCACTGATCTTACCCAAGGGTGAGGGTTGTTTAGTATTTGTGGGTGATAATGGAAGCCTAATTTGTGTCTATGTTTAGACAAAATTGTGAAGTAGCCTTGCTTGGTCTCATTTTATCCTAGTTGCAGAGTAACCTTGTCTGAAGTTACTTTTTTTTTTTTTTTTTTTTATGTTCAGCATGAGACTAACATGAGCTCTCTGGGAGCACTAGGCCAGCTTTCAGGTGTCAGGGGCTGCTCTTTTTCCTTCCTCAAAATTAATTTAACTATTGTTAACCTCCTTGAATTTCAGTTACCTCATCTAAAAAGCAGAAAGAACAACTCAGGGGTCAAAAGTAAAAATGTTTTGTGAACGCTGTAGTCGTTTGATACATATGAAGCTGTCTTGCTCAGCTTCATCTTCCAGGATCCATGGCCTAGCAATATTGAGTTTTCCTGGGCTCTGTTAGGTCATCACCCCCTCAGAAGAAAAATCTTACCTGTAGTGTCATAGCTTGAGTTCTCTGAGGAAGCTGCTCTTGAACTCTTCTGATAAGCCTTTCTCCACAGTCAAAGCCAATCAGTTTTCTGTACTTGTTAGACACCTGATTATCTACTCCCCTCCAGCTGCATCTGAGCTCTTTGGTAGAGCAGAACCTAACAGTCCCCAAACCATCTTCCCATGGAATGCGATTAAATAGCGATGCTAGGCACACATTTGGTTAAAAAATAATTGTACTTTTCAAATCAAAACATCATTGGATATTAGCTTTGGAAGACATGAGACATATTTCTTGACCAACCTCTTATTTTATAGTTGAGGAAATTAAGGATCAGAAAAGGAAAGACCTCCTGAGCTTAGCTTTCTGTGGTCTCTTGGCCACAGCCATCCCAAACTGCATAAGCCACAAAGACACCAGACTGGATTTGATATATTCCTTTTGCTTTCAGATTCAGACCTGAGCCAATTGACGACTTCAACACTGGTGGCAATATTTTATTGATTTTACTTTTTCTATTTAGGTGTGTCTTAGGGATAGTTTTTAGAGATCAAATAATACAGACTACAAATGCCTAAGGGGCAGGTTAGCTGGAGGCAAAATTGTGATTTCAACTCAATTCAAGTAACATTTGGGAGTAATGCTTGTATTAGATGCTGGGGATAGAGAAAGAATTAAACACGAGGCCTACTTTCAAAAAGCTTTTACTTTTTCAGGAAAGATAGTAAATGGCAGAATGTATTGATTGGTATAACGGGTATCAAGGATAGTAGGGTTTCACTCTACCTGAAGGTATAAGGTATTACTGCATGCAAAACACACAATGGGTTAGTGAGAAAAGTAGGACCTAGACCCTGTTATCCAGACTCCATGCGTATTTCTTTTCCCATAATCCCATGCAGCTCCCAGAAGCAGCTGGGGAGTTCTATGTAATCTATGGAAAACAGAAGGAATAGGCCTATTGCATACCAGAAAACAGCTCAACTCCAGGTGGAAAACACAGTGACCATATGGAGGCTCACTTCAGCCAACCCACTTCAAAACTCCATCCACCTCATGGAATCCCAGATGCTGAGAGCTGAAATGGGCTTATGGGTCACCCAGGAAATCTATCCAGCAAGTGCAAAGGTCTTCTCAACAGCTGCCCTGAGGGTCCCAAACAATAATTTTATATAGGCAAGTTTTATATTTGTTATACTCCCACCTTCCTTGCCTCTTCTTATCCCCAACCTTATGGGTCTCCTTTCATGGACTTCTAGTATTCAAACTTTCATGATGTTCTTGATCAAATTTCACCTTCAGCCCAGGCTTAATCTTGTCACAGGTTGTTTCATCCTTTAAAATGTTGAAACACTATTCCTCCTGGGTGTTATATAGAAGAGCAATCTAAAGTGTATCTTTGGGTGACTGCCTTAATCACTGTTTTTCTAGGCTTCTTTATTTTCTCCACTTTGGGGGAAATATTCACTCCCCTTTACTTCCTGAATCCCCCAAGGGACCTCTGACAGTGAGGTGAGGTGAGAAGAATGAATGAAGTTAACCTGAGAATCACTTGCAGGATGGGTTGGAGAAAGACCAATACCAAGGGTAAATCCCCAGAAAATGAACAAATGTTTAGAGAGACAAAGAGTGTCTCTGGGTTAGGAAGAGGGGAAGAGAGTTGCCCTTAGACACAAGACATGCTACCAGGGAAGTGAAGATTGGATGGACATTACGTTTGTTTGAAAATGAGAGAACTGACACTAGAAGCCTTTGTGCTTTTTCTTAACGCCACTGGGACTGAACCCACTACACTAAAAGGAGGAGTAAGAGCTTGAGGGAGACACATAGACTACTTTCTCCTCAGCGGGCTGTGACTAGCTGGCTCCAGCTCCAGCATTTGATTTCACCTTCCAAGTGAAGAGCAGCATGGACCAGCTTGGGAGTCCATGAACAAATTCTCTTGCTGTAAAGTGAATGGATCAGACCTTTGCTCTCGAAAGGGTTTTGTGGTTCTTGTCTATGTTTCTCAGTGGACATCAACCACAAATTTCATAAAGGAAACATCCCTCACTTTCTTGAGGCTGCAGGGGATACCCCAAAGTCACCCCCAAAATCCTGCTTGGCCTGCCTCTGATAAAGGCATGGATTTAGCATTGACTGTTAGGCATTGCTGCCCTCTGCTGGGTGGTATGTAGCCAACTGCCCCCACAAGGTGCTCTGTCCACCCCCTAGCTGCCCAGCCACTGCCCGGCCTTGCATTTCAAGTGGAGAACCGGAAGTAAACCAGAGGGTATATGTAAATGTGTGTCTTGGGGGGATATGAGTATGTGAGTATAAACCCAAATGGCCGGTCGTCCTCAGTTCGGTGAAAGCTCCCCTACGACTTGAGAGAACTTAACAGAGCTCTCACTCTGCAGCAGCCACAGGCTGGTACTGGCATGACGGCACCTTCAGGCAAAGCTGACCAGGGGGCTTTCAAGGCTCACCTGCCTTTTGTTATTGATGAGCAAAACATAGAAGCAAAATGGGAATAATTGGACGGCAGGGGAACATCAGGATATTGTAATTGTTCTCCTTGGAGATGAAAAGGGAAGCAAAAACATCTGCATGCTGAAATCTGCTCCGACACGCTAAGTGGGCCAAGAAAACCTGCAGCCACGAAGTGGGGCTAATTTACTGCTCTAATCACCAGCATCCAATCTGAAGCCAGACATTATCTTAAAGTACACACCAGTTCCAGGTGGTGCACAGCAAATGTTTGATTAGCGCTACCAAATTCCCTGCAACTTGATAAGGCTTCTGAGTGCGCAGGAATCACAGGGCTAAGCACCGTTGGAGCTGTGTGGCGGCCGCCCTGCGGCAAGCTGTTTGCCTTTGGGTCATAACCTTCCTAGGAAATACAGCCCGGCCCTCTTCCCAGGGTGCTGAGACACTGGGTTTCAACATGCCAAAAAGAGAAAAAGGAAAAGAAAACCTCACACAGGAGCACACGAAGTAGATTTGGTAGATGAGGAAAAACCGGATTATTTCCAGTGAGATTTGCAAATGGAATAGAAGGCAAGCAGAGGATTAAAAACCCTAAAGCATTAAGGTTGCAAGCCAGGTCTCCAGCCAGGTCTGTAGCTGGAGGCAGGTGAAAGGCAACCACACGTTGATGTCTCTCTCCCTCTCTGCCTCTCTCCCTTCCCCTCTCTCTAAAAATAATAAATAAAATCTTAAAAAATATAAAAATAAAACCAACCTTGTAGTATCCAATATGTGCCAGGTGCTAAATGTTTTTTATATATCTTCATTTTACATCATAGTACATGATTATCATCACTATCTTCACATTTTGCAGGTGAGAGACTGAGGTGCTGACCCTTGAAGTGACTTGCCTAAGATATTTTAGCTAGAAAATTGTGGAGCCATGCTTTGAACCCAGAACTGACTTAAATGCCTTCAAAGTAAATGTCTGGGAAGGAATAAGGGTTCAAATGAGGCAGATGTTTAGGAGGTTACACAAAAAGGTCAGAGGAAGACTATAGGTCAGTCAATGGCTTCAGAAAAGATGGAAATGGACTTGAGGCAGCCAAGGTGTTCACTGAGTGCTGTGGGTGAAGCAGAGGACACAGTCCCTGCCATCAAGAAGTTCAGGTGCATTTGAAGGAGAGGACATTGGTCCAGAAATGAGAACTGCTGTAGGGCTCGTGGTGGATAGTCGCACTTACAAAAGATCAAATCAGCAGAGGAAATTGCTTAAACCAAATGATGGAGGCAAAAAGTGATGGTTGTGAGTTATTCTGGGGCATTAGTCTCTTGCCCCAGAATAACCCACATAAGAAGTTACATCTCCCCCCTGGCTGGTGGCTCAGTGGATAAAATGCCGGCCTGTGAATGCAAAGGTTGCTGGTTTGATTCCCAGCCAGGGCACATAACCAGGTTGCAAGCCAGGTCTCCAGACAGGTCTGTAGCTGGAGGCAGGTGAAAGGCAACTATACATTGATGTCTCTCTTCCTCTCTCCCTTCCCCTCTCTAAAAATAATTTTAAAAAAAAAAAGAAAAGAAAAAAAAAAAGAAGTTACATCTGTCCAGTAGGAGTTGGTTTAAAATTTGCAAGTGGAAACCATTTCTCACCACCTTTTACTTCTCAGCACACCAAAGGGTCAAATACCTCATGGAAACTCCATATCTCAAGCCCAATACATGGGATGGGAGACAGTCTTAAAACTGAAGGGATGGGGAGTCGTCAGGGTAGTATGAGGAGCAGTGACAAGGAACTCAGTTTTTATGACACCCGGAGTTAGAGCTGTTTTCCAGTGTCTTCCAGAATTGAGACCTCAAGAGGGTCTTGAGAAACCAGTGCCAGCCACAGCATTGTGGTCTGAAGGCACAGCACTCCCAGTGGACCCAAGCATTGGCACTGTACCTGTCTTTTCCATTAGAGCTTACCTAGCTGGCTCCCTCCGAAAACGCTGGCTTCCTGCTCCATGGCAGTGGGTGTAGCTGCATTGCCAGATAAACTGAGTCTTGCTGACACATACCTCTAGACTCTCTCCTCCATTCAACACCTACTAAGATGCCATTCATAAGCTGAGCATCACTGTGGTTCACAGCATGGACTCTGGAGTTGGGCTGCAATTTGAGCATCTGCAGTGATACCAACTGGCTATGGGAACTTGAATGTGTATTTGACCTCCTGAAGCCTCAGTTTCCTCAACTGTAGAATTGGGATGATGATAATACCTACCTCCTAGGGACACTGAATATTGATGGCAACAATGCATGCAAACCACTTAGTGCGTAACCAGACACATGGTAAAGCTTATGAGTAGTAAATCATGATTCAGTCTGAATTATTCTCTATGAACATTCTATGAATGTGAACTCACTCTCCCTCCAGACCTAGGTTCAAACTATTTTTGGAATGCTCTTGTCTGAATTATTCTTTTTCTCATCTTTCTAACCAATTATTGGCTGCTGTGGAAGTTTGTGGCTTGGGCGGTGGAGCAGAGTGTGTCGGATCCAGGGAAGGCTTGCAGTTCACTTTCTTGACTAAACTTTGATATGGGTTTGATGCTTTATAATTTTTCTTTCTTGTAAATATGACCCACAGGTTTCATCTTCATCATTTCTTAAAACATGGAACTTAGTTAGCTTTCTTTTGTCAAAAAGGGATGGTCAACCCAGTGACTAAACTAAGTTTTTCCAAAAGGAAAAACTTCTCATTCTTCATCAAGTCATACTCTTCCTCTTCAAGGACTGACCATTTTTGCAAAATAAAAAGCATTTTGCTCTCAGTTATTCTCAGGGTCCCAAAGCAACTTCAACCAACATTTTGTTGGTGGGTAAACATTGCAAAATTGTGACCTTTCAGGGTTTTAGTACATACCATTTCTCAAACAGTCATTCAGCTACAGAATTAAAAATTGCTTTACATCTGAAGATATTTGCCTACAGGTGCCAGAGGACAAAATAACCCTTAGGCAAAATAAGAAAACTGACTAAGTTTGTCACACCTCACCTAATGTTTCTTTCCTTTTTCTCTCCTTTTTCCTGAGCCTAGTGCCTCTTGTTCTCCCTTATTCCAAAATAGCTGTATATTAGATTCCATACTCTAAGAAGTAAAATTGTTGATGCTGCTAAAAAAAAAAAAAAAAAAATGCATTTTGAGAGATAGCTAAACTTTAGGCTAAAAATCACCATAGCAGACAAAAGTCCCTTTGGTGTTTGGGAGAGAATTTGAGAAAAGGAAAGTGATTTGCCACAGGCTCTGAAACTGCAGAACACAGGTGGTCCCTCATTCTCCCTACACACAAGGCTACAGAGAAGACACGTGCTCTGGCAGGAAACCGAGTTCTGGGGCAGGCACTGACATGTCCAGGTGGTGCTAAAGAGAGACCTCTGCTTTGCCTGCTTCCTCTGTTCCTAGCTGCCATTGTCTCACTGGACTTCATGAGGCAATTAGTGAGTCACCTCAGGCAAAATCTCACTGCTACCTCATGGGTTTCTGGGCCTCCAAGAATGGGACAAGCGGATTATCAATCAGTCAAGCCTCATGGGGGGAATGGTGCTCCATTGTGCTGTCTACCACACCCTTGTCAGTGATTTCTTTTATTCATCATTAAACAGAAGTTCTCTGGGCACCTACTAAATGCCGAGCATTTTTCCAGTAATGAACAAAGAGGCAAACATCTTACTTAAATGGAGCTTGCATTTTATTATCTGAAAGATAATTTTTAAAAAGCTGCACAAGTGAAAAATAGATCATGGAGGGAAAGGGTCAGGAAGTGAGCTTGAATAAGGACTATGATTTCAGCTGGGGTGGTCAGGTCTGAAAGACCTAAAGGAAGTTATATCACCTGCTACCTGTCATGAATGGCCAGTAGGGCTAGGCACTGCACTGAGCACCTTTCACACAGCTCATTGAACTCTCACAAATGGCCTAGGTATGACAGTCAATATTGCTATGCCGGTTTCCCAGATGAGGGAAATAACATTCAAAGAGGTTAAATACATTGTCCAGGGACCCACAGAAAGGAGTGAAAGCAGGATCCAAATCTCAGAATTCTAACCACTGTACTACAGCACTAACTGACAATGGGCAAGGTCACCCAAGGACATTTGGGCCCCTCAGGGACCTCAGGACACACTCTTACCAACAGCCTCCCTGCCCCTAATACACACATAATTTTCACCTGTACTTGTTGGTTTTGTATTTATTTATCGAAGGGTGTCATTTTGTTTCATTTATATAAATTCTTGTTACTAAATGTCTAGAAGGAGAATTGAAAAGAAAAAAAACACACAGTTGACCAGCCCCAGGTAAAGCCTGGACCAATGAAAGCCTCAAGGCTTCAGAGCACAGCAGGGTAATCAACATGCATAATGTTGACCTGGAGTTCACCATGAAATGTCAGAATGCATTAAATAGCTCTGTTTAAGATAGGCCTGAGTAGAATAACATATTTTTAAAAGAGTTCCACTAAAATGGCTGTTGTATACAGTATTTGCTTCAACTAATACACACCATGCATACATAAAGAATTCCCTTTTGTAAAATGCTGGAGTAAGGTATCATTTTGTGTCATTATACACTTTACAGCTGAACCTTTGAACATATGTCCAAAGACTTATATGCAAATATGTACTCATATTGTTTTCTATCTTATGTTGAAATAAAAATACACAGTTAGAAAGTCCAATTTTTATTTAAACCGAGTCTAAACTTGTTTTCTCTTTGAGTACATTTGCTCTCTAATAATGTGCATCAACTTCTTTTCTTATTTAAGCAGTAAATTCTTAGCAAATCAAGATAGGGCATGAAAGAGTTTTCTTCATTGGCTCCTTCAGCATTGTTGACTGGAAATTTTCTTCTCTCTCAGTACCTCCCCCTATGCCTACGTGGTAATATGGTTAAATATTCATTATAGATGTTGATACATTTCTAAAGCTATTTTGTATGCCTATTATCTTAACCTATATTTAAAATAAGATAAAAGGGTCTAAGAAGACCCAAAATCCTAAACATGCCTTGCCAAACCATGGTCGTAGTAGATTCACTTCCTTTATTGAAGCCTTGTCCTCTGCAGCATAAATGTATAAAATGTATACAGCCCTCAAAGAGCTGACATATTGGTTGCTTTAATGGAAAAGCATGTGCCAGTTCATTTTTCTCCATAGAAAAAATTATGACTATAGATTGCCCCTGTGCATCATGGAAACCCAAGATCTGGGGTAAAGCAACACTCGAGAAATTTTGGAAGTCTGCTGGCCCTAGAGGGTGGGAGAGAGCTTGACACTCTTGAGAGTCAAGAAGTCAAGCCCTAAGAGTGGACCCAGCTCATCCACTCTCACCTGGCCTCCTCCAAGTTGTCCAAGGGAGAACCCAGCCCACTCCCTTCCCCACCCCATCTGGCACAGCTCTGGCCTGCTTTGTAGGCTGTTTGCACAATGCCCATCATTTTTCTGCCAGTCATCCTTATCAGAGAAAGAGCCCACAGTCACTGAGTTCATACTACTGGCCATACACCGAATAAGCCTTATGATCCTACTGAATTCTCCCAGACTCTCTGTGATATTTCCCACTTTACAGAAGGGAACATGGCAACCAAGGTTTCCCCATAGTAAGTGATGGGCATGGGATCCAGACTCAGGTCTAAATGGCTCTAGGCTCTTAGCTCCTCCTCACCCTATCTCTCAGATGGTCTTACTTCATTCAAGTTTGCCTAGTTAGAACAACTTAGCATTTTATTATTTGCCATCTTAAAGAAACCATAAACATTATGCACATCAAATAATTTATTGTGATGCCATACTTTTACTGGTCTAAGTTTATGGGACCAATAAACCGAATTAAAAATTCTTGTGTCTACTTCTTCTCATTGCTCTGTTGCATACCAGGCTGTCAGGAGTCACTTTGTACTATCATCAGTTTTCTATTTTGGACATCCCCATTCCTTTGAATTGATTTCATAGTCTCTGTTAGGGTACTAGAAATCACAGAATCAGGCTCTTTAAAACTATGTTTAAATCAGAAGTAAAGACACACTGAATCAAGTACTCAGGCTTCATACAAATAAAAGATATATGAGATTTGCAGCATCCTTTGCAACTCACAGTGTTTGGGTTATTTTAAATTTAGAATCACAGACTGTCAAAGTAGAAATTACTTTTAAGACATTTTTTATAATGACCATCTTACAGATATGATGGTTTTGATTGTGGTTTTGATTTGCACTTCCATAATTAGTAATGTTGAGCATGCTTTCCTATACCTATAGCCATTATATGTCTTTGGAGAAAGGTTTATTAAAGTTCTTTACCCCCCTCCCCATTTTTCAGGTTATTTGGTTTTTGTTCTTAAGTTAAAGGAGTTCCTTATCTCTTTTGGATATTAACTCCTTATCAGTTATATGGTTTGCAAATAGTCTCTCCCATCCCAAAAGCTGTCTTTTAACTCTATTAATAGTTTTATTTGTTGAAATTAGACACATTATGCATTGTTAGGAATCTAAAATGGTACCACCAGTATGGAAAATAGTATGGAGGTTTCTCAAAGAATTAAAAATAAAACTACTGTATTATCTGGCAATGTTACTTCTGGGTGTTTATTTAAAAAAAAAAAAATGAACTAAGGATCTCAAATATATACTTGTACTCCCATGTTTATTACAGCCAAGAGATGAAAACAACCTAGATGTTCATCAAGAGATGAAAAATTTAACAAATGTGGTATACACATACAATGAAATATTCAGCCATAAAAAAAGAAATAGAGCCCTGGCTGGTAGCACAGTGGATAGGGTGCCAGCCTGCAAACCCAAAGGTCACTGGTTCGATTCCCCAGCCAGGGCACATAACCAGGTTGCAAGCCAGGTCTCCAGCCAGATCTGTGTCTGGAGGCAGGTGAAAGGCAACTATACATTGATGTCTCTCTCCCTCTCTGCCTCTCTCCCTACCCCTCTCTGTAGAGATAATGAATAAAAATGTTTAAACAAGAAGAAAGAAAGAAACAAAGAAAGAAAGAAAGAAAGAAATCTTGTTCTATGCTACATCATGGATAAGACTTGAGGACATTATGCTAATGAAATAAGCCAGTCACAGAAAGACAAAAACTGCATGAAGTAGTCAAACTTTCATAAAGTGGTCAAACCCTTAGAAACAGAAAAGAGAATGGCAGTTGCCAGAGCTAGTGGGGAGGGGGACATGGGGGATTGCTCTTTGATTGGACACAGAGTTTTAGTCACGCTAGATGAAAAAGTTCCACAATGGACATATAGTTATGTACACTGTCATGTACACTTAAAATTTTATTAAAAAGTAGATTTCATGTTATGTGTTTTCAGCATATTATATCTAATCTAGATTCTTCTTTATTTAAAAAATTTTATTTTATTGCATTTTTTTCATTACCATTTATCCCCTTTATATCCTCCTCTACCTCCATTCAGCTCCGGCCTGCTGCAATCACCACACTATTATCCCTGTCCATGAGTCTGCTCTCTTTTCATTTGATCCCTCCACCTGCTAATGCTCCAAACTGCCCCAGAACTGTCAGCCTGCTCACCAGCTATAAGTCTGTCTCTATTTTGTTTGTTAGTTCAGTTTGTTCATTAGAACAAACTGAACAAACATACGAATGAAATCAAATGATACGTGTATTTCTCTGACTGGCTTATTTCACTTAGCATAATGTTCTCCAGGTCCATCCATGCTGTCACAAAGGGTAAAATTTTCCTCTTTTTTATGGCCAAGTAGGATTTCATTGTGTAAATGTACCACAGTTATTTTATCTACTCATCTACTAATGAATGCTTGGTCCAGCCTCTTCTTTTGCCAATGAAAAAATTGAGGCTTGGAAAGGGTAAGTAGATTTCTCAAGTCACAAAGCTATTGAGAGAAAAAAACAGACCTCAACCCACACACTCAGAGACCTGATTCTAAGTGTGCCAGGGCTATTGTTGCCTCCCTCACCCAATTTTCTGTGGAGCCCCCAGGGAGCAACTCAAGATGCGTCCCATCTGGAGTTGGTAAGGACATGTAGCCACAGCCATTTGAGTCTAATCCAGTGCCTGACAGACAATGTCACCTAAAACATTGCTAGCAGCTAGTCCAACAACTTCTGCCTGAATAAAAAGATGATCTGCTCAGCACTGGCAAGGAACTCATTCTACGTTGATCAATGATCACTTTTAGACTGTTATTTCTTATTTGAAATCGCCATCTGACCCTTACATTTTCCATTCATTTATTACTTTGTGGGTTAGCAAGGAAGAGAATATTCCTTTTTTCCTTATAAGAGACTTTTAAATATTTGGAGGCAGCTGCATTATATCCCTATTAATCTTCTCCCCAAATTGGGTTGGGTCTCTCAACCACCAGGTCATGTGTGATGTAGTTTCTAGATCTTTCACCCTAACCATTCTGATCACCCTTTTATACACAAACACTGGTTTGTTCAGGCCCTTCTTCAAATAGTCCTCTTAGCACTGAACACATTGTCTTAGGTGGGATCAAACCTGCGCCATGGTCCCCATCTTTGTCTGAGTGCTACACTAATTGCAGGGCCTAAGGGAACAGTTTATGTTAAGCAAGTGTATCCCACAACTGGCGCATGAAGCATTTTTGGCCAAATAAATCATTCTTAATCTTTTTTCACTTAACTTCTGGCAAGTCAGTTCATCTACATTCCAATTGTGTAGTAGTTGGGTTTTTTTTTTTTTAACCTGAGTTTAAATCTCTTTATTTATCTTTACTAAAGTTCCTTTTTCTGCATCTGCATCACATACAGAGAAGTTTTTATCATCTAGTAGCTGTATTTCCCAGATCCATGTGATTTTATCATCCTTCCTTCTGTTGTTTATACATGCTATTGATAATATAAAACTGCTGATCATGTCAAGGGTAGAGTCCTGTTGAACTGTATGAAAGACTTTATATTGCTCCATTAACTATTGCCCTTGAGTTCAGTTATTAGATACGTATTCATACAAATTCTATCATCCTTATTGTTCCCCTGCTTGTCCACACATATAAAATACCAGAATTCCTTGTTTTATTTTTTTCTTTTATTACTTTTATTTTTATTTATCCATTTAGTTAGTTGTAGGGGTAGTGGAATATGAAGGTCAAGAAAACATTTCTGAAGTCAACCTGCTTAATTTGAATCCGAGCTGTATGATCTTGAGCAAGCTAATGAATACTTCTATGCCATAGTTTCCCCATCTGGAGTTTGGAGATAACAATAAGACTTACTTCAAGAATTAGCCCAGGTGGCAAGCAGGTCTCCAGCCACGTCCATAGCTGGAGGCAGGTGAAAAGCAACCATATATTGATGTTTCTCTCCCTTTCTTCCTCCCTTCCTCAGCTTCTGTCTAAAAATAATGAATAAAATCTTTAAAATAAAAAAGAATTGGCAATGATGATGATAATGATAGTGTTGATGACAAGAATGGTGATGATGATGATGATGATGATGATATAAATGAATCACCTAATTACAAGTTTATATTACTCTTTTAGGAAGTAACATTCATTAAGGGTCTCATATATGCCAAGAGTTTTCGTATTTAATTTCAGTTAATTTTCACACAAAGAGAAGTGATATTCTTTGTATAGGATTTATTTTACATGCAAGAAAACTAAGGCTTGTGGAGATTAAAGGAACAGGGTGAGATCCACATAGAAAAGATAACAGAATCAGGCCTCTAAAGCCCTTGCCCTCATCCCCATCAGTCACTCTCCTTCCTGCTTCTCTGCATTGAGTGTGTATCTGAGCTCAAGTTTGGATGTTAATTTCTGACCTAAAAAGATGGTGAACACTGTGGCTCCAAAAGGAAATAAGATGGTTGGACCATTCACAAGCTATCTCTGGGACCAGACCAACAGGGTCTGGTCATGAAGCAATAGGAATTAGAGGGGCAGACTTACAACATAAAATAGTAGTATACTCAAAAAATTGAAAATAGAGACTTGAGTAGACATTTGTTACCAATGTTTATAGAAGAAGTATTCACAATAGTCAAAAGATGGAAAAAACCCACAGATAAAGGGATAATCAAACTATGGTCTATATACACACTAGAATATTATTCAGCCTTAAAAAGTAAAGAAATTGTGACACATGTTACAACATGAATGAACCTTGAGGACAATATGCTAACTGAAATAAGCCAGACACAAAAGGACAAATATTGCACAAGTCTGCTTTTATCAGGTACCTAGAGCAATCGAAGGTATATAAACAAGAAGAAAAATGGTGCTTGCCAGGGGCTGGGGTGAGGTGTGGTTATTGTTTATTGGGTTCAGAGTATCAGTTGAGAATGATGATAAAGCTCTGGAGATGAATTAATTATACAACAGTGTTAGTGTGCTTAATGCCTCTAAACTACCCATTTTTATTTGACAAAGTTATATGCATGTGTCACCACAATAAACTATATATAGACAGCCAAAATGCATGACACTTATTACTGTGAATCCCATCTCATTTAATCTTCACAATAACCTCAAAATGTAGGTTTTATTATTATTTTCAATTTTGAGCTAAGGGCACTGAGGCAAAAAGTGGTTAAGAAACTGACCCATGTTCACACAGCCAGTAGAACTTGGAGTCAGGATTTGAACCCAGGTAATCTGGCTTCTGAGTGTATGCTCTTACCCTTTGTGCCAAAATTGGCTAAGCAAACTGCCGCTCCAAACCTGAGGAAGAACACTGGGTATCAGGCAGCTGGGCCATTCCCTGGGCCAGGGTTGAGGTCCCCTAGGAGGCAGATGCTGGCTCCTGAGTCCCGCTACCACAGAAGAGCTGGCTGACCCACAGCCCTTGAAGCCAACACCAAACAGAATAATGAGAGGAAGAAAAAAAAAACAAAAACAAAAATCAGCCACCACCAGCATCTCCCAAGTTTTTCTGTGTCCCCAAAATAGTAGAGGCCAGGGAAGTGTCATCTCAACCTCATGGCTGTCTCGACCATGGCCAAGCTAGTTCTCTGGCATCTGGAATGTTTCTGTAGCTCTGGGAAGTTGTTCAGAACTGGAGATATCCTCCCAACCTTGCCTCAGTGAAGTGTGGTGGTGGCTTCAAGGGGGGGAAGAAAAAGAATATATATACTGATAAATTTATTCTACTTTTTCAAATCTTTCTTCTATTCAATGCCACCCCCACACTCCCAACCACACAGGAGGACAACTGGTGAGATTATATTTGGACTTAAAAATTATACTACTACTCCTGCAGAGGAATCTGTAAATGAGAGTTGGTGGAAAGAGCCAAGGGATTTTTCTTTCTCATTCTCATCAGAGCTGGGGCAGCCCTGAAAGTCCTGCAGATTCGGGAGGCAATGACTGTCTCATCACCATTCATAGCCATGTCACAGTCAGTTGCAACTTGTGTTGTAAGGAGCTCATTACTAGCAATAGTTGAAGTATGAAAGTTGAGGGTAAATTTTTAAAAGGTAATATTATTTGAAACAAGTTCAAATTTATGAAAACAGAAGTTGCAAGGAGAGTACAAGGAGATGTCATATGCTGTTCATTCAGAGAGCCCAATCGAACTACAGCAGATGCTCCAAGGATGTCTTTTATAACAAAGGGGACCTTTTCAGGATGTTGGGTTACACTCAATTAGTTCATCTTTCTAGTTTCCCTTGATATGAAATAGTCCTTCAGTCTTTTCTTGTGTCTCGTGCTATTGACCTTTTTGAAGATTACAAGACAGTCATTTTTCAGTATATCCTTTAACTGGGGCTGGCCCAATCCTTCCTTATGGTTAGGCCCAGGTTACACATTTTTTTGGTAGGAAATCCCAGAATTAATATTGTGCTCTCTTCATAGGCATTTTTTTGAGTGCTGAGCAATATTAGTTTATACCATTCATGTTGATGCTATGCTAATATGGTACCTTCCACCTTTCTCTAGGTAAAGTTACTTTTTCCCTTTTGTCATTTGTATTTTATGTGCAGAGACTTTAAGACCTTATAAAGATCTCTTTCATTAACCTACTCTCAACCACTAGTTTTAATGTCCATCGATGTTTCTTGCCTGAGTTAATCATTACTATGATGCTCACCAAATGAAGATTTCCTAATTTTGTCATCCCTTCTACATTTTTAGTTAGCATTCTCCTGTAACGAAGAGCTTTATTTTCTTCCCATGTGTTCATTCATTTATTTATTCATGTTGATGTTGACTCATGGATTCTATTTTACTCAATGTATCATAATTCATTCCTATCATTATTTATTTTGACATTCAGCTTTGTCCTAGACTTGGCCAGCAGGAGCCCCTTTCAAACTGTGTCCTTTCCATCTAGCTGTATATCATTCTCTGAGTAATTCATTTGAATTGTACTTTCCCTGCCCAACAATGGAGTCAGCCATTTCTCCAAGGAGGCCTAGTTATTTTTAGTGAAGAATGGTAGTCAGAGCAAAGATCTGGGCAAAGCTCAGACCTAGTAGGGTGTTTCTTCTCTGAAGACCCTGAAGACTTTGCCACAGACAAAGCTCACTCCCACCTCCTTCACGTCTTCACTCAAACAGCATCTTCAAGAACCTTCCCTGTCTACTCTATTTAAAATAATAACCCCTGGCACCATTCCTAGCCACAGTTCACCCCTCTCCCTCTCCCCTGATTTAATTTTCCCCTATCTTTTATTATCATATAATACTATGTGGTTTTATGTATTTAATTTTTTTAAGGCTCTGTGAAAGTGAGCACTATTTTAGGTAACCAAAACAGATCAAAATTCTGTCCTCATTAATGAATGTGAAAGATATATAGAAATTACCCAGGATACAAGTCAAGGTAGCGTGTATATATAAGGGTTCTAGCTTAGGAAAGCTACAAGCAGGCAGGAAATGGCAGGAGGCTGAGGCTAATGGTCAAAGAAGGGACAGTGCAGTAAATTAGCATAGCATGGCCAGCTGAGCCTTGACCAACCAGGGCCGTGTGGTTCAGCAAAATAATTTGGTGTGTTTCCTAAGTGCAAGGGGAAACCCCTGCAGGGTTTTAAATACAGGAGTGATCTAATCTACCTTACATTTTTCAAAGAGTCACTGGTTGCTTAATGGTAGCATAATTATATAGGGGCAAGAATTTTAACAGAGACTCACAGCGAGGTTTGTGGCGGTGGCCCAAGATAGATGATGACATAGGGTAATGGAAGTAGATATAACAGTAGAAGATTTAGGGAATATTTGGGAGACAGTGTCCCTAACACCACTGGTGATGAATTGGGCATGACAGGGGAGGAAGAAGGAAGTGTCAGTGATGATCCCCTGGTTATAGCTTTAAGAATAAGCCTGTCACTACAACTGCCTTGACATCCCCAGATGGCCAGAGGTAGAGAATAAAGCATTGTAGGTGAAGATTTGGATCAAGAGTGGCTTTAGAAAACCTGTCCACATTTCCCTACTTGCCAGGGAGCCAAATCCTATTCTAGTCACGGAAGTGATGATACAGGCCCTCAACACCTGTGACCAAGACTTACATACAGTCCCTTTGGAGGTCTTAGCAGAGACCCAGGAGCTGGTGAAGGAACCCCTCCCACCATGAAAACTCCGGAACCAGGAATCACATTCCAGCCTCCTTACCCAACAGCCCTCCCTTCCTTGCCTCCCGCAAAAATGTTTCTCTTTGTAATTGTCTATAAAAGATTATTGTCTGCATTTTATTTAATTATTCCGTATGAAGTGATTATGAGAGAATAATCAGCCAGTTCACTGATAATAGATGTTTCATAAAAGAACACAAAAGACGCTAATAAAGGCAGAGCCAGCCCTCATCGCTGTCATTATTAGTTTCTCTACATCTTTAATTTTCACACATTTTTATTGTTTGCTGAAATTAATTGTCCATTTCTTTTCCCAATCAGGTTTATTGCAAATGGGCCACTTCTAGATAGCTATACCATTGGTGTGCTTATCCGGTGAATGTCCCAATAGAGCTCGTCAATACTGAAACATCTAGGAGGATAGGAAAGAAAAAAACACACACACACACAATCATTGTTCCTTGGTAGGTTAAAGGACCTTACAAGAATTTAGCCATTCCCCACCACCCCACTCCCACTCGGCCATTGAGAGGAGTTGGCCCAGCCTGCTGGTGGTGCTGAGCCCCACATCTGGATAGTTTGGATGAACAGAGAATGGTAAAGAGCTGTAGCAGGATTTAACCAACCCCATACAAAATTTCACTTTCGATCATAGTTGTGAACCATTTCAGAGGACGGTGTCTGGGGCTTTACCACCTCTGTACAACTACTAAGAAGGTTCTTCCTTCAACTCCTATTTCTTAAAAAATGTTTATTATGAACAAGGCATTTTAGTATTGCCTAATAGAATGGATTAGTCTGCTATGGCTATCATAACAGAACACCACAAACTAGGTGATTAAACAAAAGAAACTTATTTTCTCACAGTTCTAGATGTTGGAAATTTACATACAGGATAATAATTTAAGTCTATTACAGAATATTTGTTTACCTTTAAGCTAGTAATTATAATTGGTTGGAGGCAACAGTTGTGTTCAGTATGTGTAGGCCATAGACAGTGGTGTTTCTCAAACCCTTGGGATGGGTTGCACTGAGCCCTCTGCATTCCTGTTTGCTACCCCCTCCTGTGCTGGCCGAAGGGCCTGTGCCGTGGGTACAGACTGGGTGCAGACTGGACTCGGAAGCAGGCAGGCACTAAGTGGATAATCCACAGCCTAGTTCATAGCCTCAGTTTTATTCACCCCACACTCTGTGTAGAGACCATGTTTTATCTGTTCACCTTTGTATCCCAGTACCAGAAAAAGGTTCTGGCACAGAGTGACCACTCAGTCAGAGGTGACTGAATGAATGAATGAACGCTCTCCATGAGTCAAATTTGATCACCAAATTCCTCTGCTTAAAATGCTGCAGCGGCTTCCCACATTCCACCCCAGGAGCCACAGTGCTCCCCACTTGGGCAGCGGCCCCTTTCGCCCTCTTTCTCTACTAGGGTTGACCTTCCTGCAGTTTTTGGAATAGCTAAAGCTCTTCAAACATCTGTGACTTCACTCATGCTGCTCATTCTGTCTGGAAGGATCCCACCTTTATCTTGTTGGCTGAGTTCATCAGCAGGACTCCCTCACTTCCTGCCTGTTTGGGAGGATCTCCCATTTTCTGGGCTCCCGCTGCTTTCTGTCTGGACCCTTACCCCAGTGCTGTGTGGCCATTAACTTGTTGGTCTCTCTCCTTTAGGTATGAGGTAACTCTTTAATCTGTGTTTTCTTAATGTCTAGCACAATGCCCGATACACCAGGGATCAATTAGCTTAATGAATAACGATATTAATTTTTGCATTATGTAATAATGACTAAATATCTAATTCATTAATCAAACCATACACACTTATGTAAGAAAGTTTATGATCTTGGGAGTGCAGGGAATTTGGCTGACTTCTGACTCCCTCCCTCCCTTCCTCCTGCCCATCAGTGGGGGGCTGTCTCCTTTATGTTGCTTAATACCTGCTGGAAGGAAAAGCTTGAATACAATAGGCATGATGCAATAATCCCAAGCCTGTCAGAATTTCCTTGGAAACTTATGATTACATATCCCCAGTCCATACTCCCCATTTCTGGTCAATCAGTCCTTCCAGGAGAGACCTCAGGTGTTTCTGTGATCAGCCAAGTAGTAACCATGAAAATGATGGGAAGGAAACTGAAGTTAGAGTTTCTAATAGGTCTGGCCACTGATGAGTTGAGTCTCTCCTTAGTAAGGTCATTCATCTTTTCAGATTTTAACATTGTCTTCCTTGCACGGGAAGGGTGCAGCTGGATTAGTGTTTGTCAATCTTATTTTCTTAGCGATGGGACAAAACCTTGCACAATGCGTAGAACAAACCAAAAAAAAAAAAAAAAAACAAAAACAAAGACAAAACAAAACAGGTTTTAACAGTTGAAGGTAGAGAGGACTTCCCACCAAGCATCATTCGCAGATCCACTAGCATTGCCCTGAGATGTCTACATAGCACTTCCAGGACCCTATAGTGTACAATTTAATTAATTAATCCTGGACCAGAAGATCTTTGTCTCTGCCAACAGTAGCATTGGTGACTCCATGGTAACAATGCACTTACTTGGAGCTGAGCCCTCAGGTCACTTTCTAGACAGTCTGGAAATTTGAAGAACATCCCCCAGGGCAGGCGAGCAGCCTGACAATGTACAGAGACCATCTCTACGAAGAATAAAAACAATTAAAAAACAAAACTAACAGAACAAAACAAACAAATAAATAAACAAATAAAACAGAACACTTGTGGCCAGCTCTGGAACTCTGAGATGCAAAATGTGCCCAGAGAAAAACCTGGGTGATCAGAGACCATCAGTGTGGTCCAAAGGCAAGAGAGATGCAAGGAGCAAAGGGTTGAAAAAGAAGAATTCAAACATCCAAGAATAATGCTCCTAAATCTTAGGAAGAAATCAGAGTGTGCTTATTGCTAAAACAGAGGTAAATATCAGGATTCGTCCCACCTAATTCTTCTATGTGGAGACATACATAAGCTTAATAAGTCCTTAGGACCCATATGGTTCTGTTTCAGGACAATGTCACATGCAGAGAAATAAAATTTAATGACCAAAGCCAATTTCAAAAATCCAATCTTATTGATATTTTTGAAGGCCAAATCAACACATAGCAATACTTTTCTAAAATCCCTTTTTCTCACCTCTCCAGTTCTTTTCCATCCCCAGAGTTGGAACCTTTACATTCTGGACCTTTGTCATTTTCCACTCTCCTGACTTCCCCCAGCACCCAAAAGAAAATCTCCAGCAAGGATCCTAAGCAGTTTTCAAATGCATATCTCCACCTCATGACTCCATGTTCGTGCCTAACTCAGGCTTATTGCTGAATTCCTCTCCTTTCAGTTGAAGCCATCCCATCATTTTAACCCAGTTTCTCATTTAGAAGAGATGCTTTTGGACTCTGTCCCCAGCACATCCTTCTCAACAATGATACTGAGCTTTGTTGATCTACTGTGCTGGGTTTGAATCTGCCTCTTCCTCCCACCCTATCCCATCCTGTCACCCTGTCTCCTCCTGTCCTGGCACTAAGCAGACCCACCCAGGCCTTTGGAAGAAAATTCCTGATCAATTAAGCTGAAGGGGGCAGACCCGGAGGAGCCCGGTATGAGTAATTCCTACCTCCCACTCCACAGACAATTCTCATAAATGCCATCTCCACAGTGTCACAACCACTAAAAAAAAACAATTGTCCTCATTTAGCCCGATAGCTATACTTACTGGCTTGATCTCAACCTCCAAAATCCTGAATTTTGTAGCTTGTGCAAGACATAACCCTGGTCCTGATGTCCAGCGCCACTCTCCATTGATGTCCCAACCAGCACGTCACCTGCATCTGGAGACTTTCCAGAGGGGCAACTGCAAGCTCTAATCCATGGGCCTGCTTAGAGGAATTCAGTCACAGAAACAAATCTCACCATTTCAGCTCACATAATAAGCAACTGCAATTCGGGACCTCCCCACCTTGCCTGCTTAATTATTACCTAGGTCAGGCTGAAATGCACTTGGTGGAAACCGAGCTGACTTTCTTTGAGCTGAGACACAAAGGCTTTCTTCTTCGTTGTTAATGTCATTGTTAGGGAAGTCAAGCTGGCATATGTTTTCAGTCTCCACCACTGAGATCATTTTTCTCTCTCTGGGGTAATTCTGGGAAAGAAAAGCATTCAAAATATTATATTTGCCATCGCCTAGCACATTCATGTCATGTGGCACCTACAATTAATGAGTGGTACTTGTGAGGATGTGAGTCATTACAGCAAAGCGTTTAATTCCATTCTTCTCCAACATGCTGATTTAATCCGCCCCGAGTTAAACTGGAGCTGTACTGCGCCTCTCCTGAACAGAGCTCCATGAGATAACATGGTGTGTCCGGATGACAGTCATTTTGCACGTGTACATAATGGCTTCCAGGCTAGGATCTCCAAGAACTGCTTCCCACATGGTAATTGATGGCACCTCTAAGCGTTACATTAAACATTTAATTGAACAGTTAAATGTGAATTAATGAGGCTATTAATTAATACAGTGGGGAAGTCTGTAATTCTTATCTGTGGACCGCAGAGAAGATTTCCCCATACCATGTACTTGAAACTCCATCATGAAAATTCCAAATTGTGAAGCTGTTGGGAGTAGGGGAAAATAGAGTGCAAGGTAATAGAAATAGCAGAAAGCTTGTAGAAAGGAGGTTCAGGATTTGGAGACATGAGTCCAAGACCAGGCTCATCTACTAAGGAGCTATATTACTTTGTATAAATTACTTTCCTTTCCTCAGCTTGGTTTCCTTAACTGAAAAATAAGGAATGTACAACATTATCCCTAAGATTTCTTTTATTTAACCAATCCTCTGAATCTGTGAATTTAACCAAATGGATTCTGAGTGGCCTAGTTGCTCAGCTATTCAAGTATCTCTTGACTTCTGCTCATTAAACATTCAGCTCAGAGCTCCAGCCTCTTGAGTTACAGCCCACCCAAGGCAGGTGGAGGAGCCCTGAACTTGAATCACAAGTCCCACTTTCTATTCTACTGCTACAGGTGACATTTCAGAAGTCAACAAATGTCCCCAGTTCTCCAGTCCTCATTTTTAAAAATATGTTGTATTTATTATTTTTAGAGGGCAGGGCAGGGAGGGAGGAAGAAAGGGAGAGAAACATCAATGTATGGAGCTATGGACCTGGCTGGGACCTGGCTTACAACCTGGTTATGTGCCCTGACTGGGAATCGAACCAGCGATCTTTGGGTTCACAGGCCAGCACCTATCCACTAAGCCACCAGCCATGGCTCATTTTTTAAATGTAGATATAAATAATCTACTACAGGATTGTTATGAGATACTTTATATGAAAACCAAAAGGTGTGATGCTTATGTGAGTTATTATTATTATTATTATCACTACCCACTGACAGCTGGCTCTAGGAGTTATGTAAAGGCCTATGTCTGCTCCTCATCTCTCTACTTCCTTCCCTTCTTCTTCCCCTACCTTAATACTCACTCTTGAGTTTCTATTTTTCTCAATATAGACCAAACTATCAAGCCTTTGATATCCATCATCCTTCATTCAATAAACCGTTATCAAACCCTTTATGACTGTGGTAGTAAAAATGAAACAGAAAGAAAATCTTGAAGTTCCATATGGAGGTATCACCTCTTCCAAAGTTAACCCAGCCCACCGAGCTTCAAGGGAAGCTTTTCTTCCACTTACCCCTTTTCCAGGGCAGTGCTTTCAGGGTTCCCCTTAGATGTAAATGAAATAACAAAGGGATTAAGTAAGAATTGCTTGTGCTTTTTAATTCCCATATAAAGATGATTATACACCATAGCTTGTCTAATGTTATTTGCAGAGAAAGAGTGTTGGAAAGTTTTATTAGGCAATTTTGTTGAGGAGAATTCCTACCCTTTCCTAACAAGAAACTCAACTGTCTCTGCTCCCAGAAGAGAAAGCTTTTCTGACAACAGGACCTCTTAGATGAGCTAGTGGAGTTGTAGACTGGCTTAAAGAATTGTGTTGACTGTGCTGCAATATGGTAAGAAGGCAAATGAAGGTGGTTGCATCATAAGCATGCCTGAGTTAAAATGCTCACACAATAGTAGTGTGCTTGAATTCTTCAGCTCCCTTTTCTTTTTCCTCATTTGGACTCGGGCCCAAGTCTGTAACTTTCAGGAAGGCATTATTTCCTCTTCTTGCTTAAGAAGAAACAATCAGAATTTTAAGGTAATAGCAACATTTTAGACTCAAAATTCCAATGAGTTTACAAAACTTAGCTGTTTTTTCTCCAACATTGTAATTTGGCAAGTTTATCAAAGAGTCACTGTTTCTGCCAATGCCAACCTATAGTAGGTAATATGTGGTCCTAAGCAACAATTCTGAACCCAGATCCCATGAACGTCTCATACTAACTGTGTAGCTTTGGACAAAGTGCTTAACTTGGTCTTAAGCCATAGTTTTCTCATCTAAAAATAAGGTGATGATGGTACCTAATTTTGGAGTGTTTTGTGAGGGTCAAATGAGATCATACATTTAACTTTATATGAGTGAAAAACTCTACTAATAAATCTAAGAAAGAAGATATGTAGATCTATATGTGAAACAGAGATCTGTGCCTGGCCCAAAGAAGTGCTCAATTAAAGAGAGTCAACATCATTATCAAATAGGGGCAGGAATACTTCCTTGCTGTGGAGTATGTTGAGAATAAAGATAGATCTGCACAATTTCCAGTCAACTGCAAATGGAATAAGTCAGCCTAGGCAAACCCACATTTAGTGGGTGGTGGATGAGCTTTGGCCTGACCAACAGAGAAGTGTGCCACCCAGACCCTTGGTTTCAGGCCTAGCATGCAGTATGCAGCATTGCAGGACTAAGTTGAGGCACTATGCATGGAGTCCAACCCCAAACAACACCATGGGGTTGTTCAATTAGAAAGTGGTGCTAGTTAAATAATAAACAATTGAGCACTCAGTATTATTTAAGTTATTTGGAAATCTAGGACAATGACTGAGGATAAAGAAGTCTTCTGAAATAACACAGGAATTTAAGAGAAAGGAAATTTCTGCTCTCTCTCACTATTCTCTTCTGTTTTTCTACCTACCTTTTCAATGGGAAATGAATTGAGACATCTGGGCATATATGCAATTAACATTTTTGGAGGAGAATTTGTCTTCTGAAAATTTATATAATTACATCAGTTCCTCTGCCATACAATGGCCCTTTCCATATTGCAGGCACCATGCTAGGCATTGAGAATATAATCATTGAGAAATATAGTTCATGTCCTCAAAGGTCTCATGGTCTTGGAGACAAGATTATATTTATAAAGCCTCAGCCTTCCTCTTCTCCTTCCTGCTTTCCTTCCCTCCTAAGTGTCCAGTGTGTTCATTTGTTCAGAGCAGAGTCTGATCAACTTCTTTGCATGAAAGTTTGCTTGGCTACACTGCACTAACATTTACATGTTCAGTCTCTTCAAATCACAAGTGTGTCTGCTTTTGATAAATGGTATGTCTTAAACCAAAAAGGTTATCTGAAATGATAGAATTTTAGGTCTTCTTGGAAGGGTACATGGAGTGAATTTTTACATGTTGGTGTATACTTGCCAGTTATTTGGCTACCAGATACATGTTGGTCAGGATCCTCCTTGGTCTATTGCGTAGCTTAGGGGAAACCACATACCTCACAAGTACCCTGTATTGCAGACTAGTGGAGAAACTTAAAGTTTGGGGCAGAATTGAGGTTCCGAGGCAGAGGGTGTTTCTATCACTCTCTCCACCTTCATACAACTGAGAACTTCTGGTGTTACCCAAGCAAATGTATGGTTTCTTGTACTCTTTGGAATGATCTGATATGTGTGTATACTCTGAGACTTGACCACATACTGAATTTGCTCACCCAAACTCTCAGATTGAGCCATCCCTGGTGTGAGATGGTGTAAATCAAATAGTAGTCTTAATTTGCACTAGGCCATTAACGTATCAGACTCCTCTGTCATTCTAGATAACTTCAGAGCCAATAGCTCTCACGTTCCAAAGTGTTAAAGAATTGGCACTTCAAAGGGTTCAACTCATCCCCAAGTTTTATTTAGAAAACTGATAATGGTTGAAATAAACCACAGGGGGTCAAAGAGCCAGGTAGCCAGGAAGCTTATCCTTAGATGAGAAAAGCTCTGCTACCTGCTGGTTTAACGGGCTGCCCTCATTTCTAATGGGGCTTGAGTGGAGCTGAAATCGAGGCCGAAAAACCATATCGGAGAGATCTTAACATTGAACCACCTGACATTAGGTCTGTGGGGGATATTTCATCATTGTCTGCTTGACCTTTGGCCCCTTAGACTTACAGCCCATCATTTCTGGGAAGCAGCAACTAAAAAAACATTTGTTCCCCACCTAATGTACCTGTCCTGAAGTGCTGTCAACAGCTATTTGCATTGCTAACTATGCCAAGGGAAAACATTTGATGCTGGCAAACTTGAATTTCTAACCACCTCTTTTATTATTGTCACTCCTGGTGCTAATGATGACCTATATTCTCTACCATAATGATTATCTTTAAGAGTCTTTTCGTCTTTGAAGAGAGCATTTGAGTCCTAAGTGCCTGTATTGTGAAAGAATATAATATGGAGAGGTCTATTATCTTAGAATTCATTTGCCCATTTCTTTTCTTCTTTCTTTCTTTCTTTCTTTTTTTTTTTTAGGCTGTGCTGTAAATTAAACTGCTTGAGTTGGCTTTGTAGATTTCTCTTTCCCTTTCTTCGTTTTCTTTTTAAACTTAATCTTTAGCGTTTCTTCCATTATCATTTAGTTCCCTTATACCTCCCTCCCCCCAGCAATCACCACACTGTTGTCCATGTCCATGAGTCCTTTTTCCTTTCTGCTCAATCCCTCTTTTTTTTTTTTATTTTTTTTTTGCATACACAGCAAGGATAACTACACCTCAGATTTATGAGCATTGTGAACAGGTTGCCATAGCAACCACTCAGGCTGCTCTACACCAAATAACCTTGTCATGTGAGCGTTTATCACAGGAACATCAAGGACTGGATTGCACTGTACGCTCTTTGGCTAAACAGCAGGATTTTTCTGAATAATAATTGGTCGTGGCCTTTTATTCCACCAGTCAGAGTTAATCATCCTCGGAATCTGAAATTAACCATAATGGATTCAAGGTGAAGGGTGCAGCCATTCAAAAATTCCTCTTTGGAGAAGAAAACTTTCCAATGATTTTTGCTCTTTGTTGTATATAACCATTGTTGTTATTGTCATTACTACTATTGGAAAGGCTTAAGGAGGGGATGAGCCCATAGAACTCATGATCATGATATAAGTAAAATGGGCATTTTAACTACTCTTTTATTTATGAGAAGATATTTTAAACTGCCATCAGAAGCAATAGGTTTTTTCCCTCTCAAATTACCTTTACAGGGCATTTCATCATTTGAATGGATTTTACAAAGTTAAATTATTTTTCCTTAGATTCATGTTTTACTATACATCTAGAAATTTCACCATGCTTCTGATGTATCATATGAGAATGGAAAATGAGTAGGGTGTAGAGGCTCAGCAAGCTGTCTCCGTGCCTACACAGCATGCAAGTGTGCACACACAGATGGGTGCTTGTGTGCATGTATGCAAACTCACAAGGTGGACCCCAGGAAGAAAATAATTACTTCACAGGGATACAGCTGCCTCTCTGTCTCAGGAAGTTATGTTAGATCTGGGGGTGGGTGGGTTTTTTAAAATGCCAGGATTGTGATTATTCATCAGCAGAGAGGTTTTCTGGTCCATGAAGAGTTGCCACTTAAAATTCTAAGGATGGGGCCAAACTTAAGAAAAGTCATCAAATTATTGTTTGCTTAGGCATTTCAACACTGTCCGTTTTTAATAATCCTTTCTCCTACCCCTTCTTTTTGCACTAATCTAGTTCTAGGATCTCATATCTAACAGGTCTTCTATCATCATTATTGTTGATAATAATCTTGACAACTTGAATGTGGCCTTTCCCAAGAATAGTAGCATAAAAAAAAAAAAAAAAAAAAAAAAAACTAAATATTGAATCTCAAATGGAAGAATTTTTAAAATAGGTAAAGAGTAGTTTCCTGAAAAGATGAATTGAATAAGGAAAGGACATTTTTTAAATTCCCATTAAATTATATACCTTCTAGATAGCCACATACTTCCCCACCTTCTATGAGAAACACCTACAATCAGTCCAATCTAATGAAGTTAAATGATTGGATTTGAGATGAAAAGTAGCTAAGTGACCAGTTGTTGGATGAAGCTCTTCAGGGAAATGACACTGTCCATCCTTAATCACACATCTGCATTAGTCTTCTTAAGATTCTCCCTTGGAAATAAATGTATACCTGGGGTAGGCAGTGAGCTGAGTTTTGGAAACACAAGAATATAGAGCACTACTGGGAACACAGTAATCCATCCATTCACCAACTATATATTAAGCTGCTTATAAATGATAAGGACACTACTATGTGCATTAGGGGCAGCAGCAATGAATGAGACCTGAATCCCATTCTCAAGGCACTAACCAGCTCAGATGTGAGATAAAATACATACAGAACCTACATGGAAGCTACACTTTTGAATGAAAAACCAATCTCTTGTAAGTGAGTGGCATGAAAGTCTGGAGGTGGCACCAGTTGCTGGCATTGTCATGGGAGAGCTCCTGTAATTTGTGGTATTAGAACTACTAGACTGCAGTGATGAACAGAAGGCTAGTGTTTGGAAAGAGGCCATTCTAGGGAGTGAAGATAGCAGGAATGAAAGCCAGAGGCACAGAAGTGTTTAATGTGTTCTGAGAATGGAGCCCAGCATTTGTCGTGCTCCTATTCCACATTCATGAGTTGTGGGTAGATGTAAGACAGGAAAGTGCCTTTAGGCTGGATTTGAAGTGAAGTTCACCTAAGTGTCATCCTAAGATGTTTGGACATTTATTTGGATGGCATTAAAGAGTCATTTCAGGTTCCTCAACAGAAGAGTATTGATCTGATCAAAGCTGCAGGAAAATTTAAATGAGACTGGGGTAAGGAGAAGGAGGAAGACATTTTAGAAGTTTTTTCATTGCTTAGAGAGATGTATTTACCTCAAGTCCCTCTTGAACTAAGATTTTTTTTCTTGTTTTTACTTCTGGAGGTAAAGAAGAGGCATTTCCTTTTTGATGGTGGCTTTGAAGTGCGATGTTAAAGTTGTGCAGAGAGAATCCCCACCCCAAGTAAAAGCGTCAGATCCATGGCTGAATCTAGGGAGATAAGAGACTTTAGCAATTGAGTGGAATTATTAGAAAAATGCAACTGATCATTTTTGGGCTGGTCGAGCTGAAGCACCAAAGACATAGTTAATTTAATTTCTGAAGTTTTACCAAAAGTTTGGTGAAGAGGAAAAAGTTCACCAGCTTTTTTGCTCACCAGTGCTCAGTAAACTATGACCAACCTGCCAATGAACATCACTGCTCTTACACACAAGAGGGCTGTGATTAGACACTAACAGGAGAATCACACTCATACTGCATGGCAGAGAACCTCCACAGAAATGTGCCTGGAACTCAGGACACATGAAGCACACCTTGAACCAGTGATCCCTAGGGTACCTCGTTGTCCCCTCTGACTCTGGGGAAGTACAACATGTGAGGGTAAGGTTTAAGGTGTGAATAAAAGGGTACCCGATTCTCTCTATGGTACTCCTTCACTCTGCCTTGCTCTTGATCATCAAACTACTGAGCAGATTTGTTTGGTGTTGTGGCTCTGTCCTAGAAACTGTTCAAAATGTTTTTTTTTTTTTCCTTTCTCCTTGTTCATTTTATAAGATCCATGAAGACAAAGAAGTTAGGTGTCCTTTGTACTCTCAATAAAGTGGGCATTCTTCCTGCTATTAGTACTCAATATTCAGTTCTTCTGGGTAAGAAATAGCAGCTCTGTGTGAGAAATAGTGTTATCTAAGGCTGTATAACAAAGCTCCAAAACATAATGGCTTATAGAAATAATAATAATAATTTATCTCTCAGTTTTGAAAGGTCATAGATTCAGGAGCAGCCTGCCTAGGCACTTCTGGCTTGAGAGGCTTTTATGAATTTTCAGTCAAATGTTGGCAAGGGCCACTGTCATCTGAAGGTTTGACAAGAGCTAGAAAACACATGTGCTCACTCACATGGCTAGCAAGCTGGAATTGGCCATTGTTGAGTATCTTCATTTTCTCACCACAGGGCTGCTTGAGTGTTCTCACAGCACAGTGGTTGGCTTCCCCCAAGGCGAGTAGTGACATAAGCTACTGAGCTAGAAGCCCTTGTGAGTGACCCAGCCTGGGAAGTCACACACCATCACTTCTCTTCATTATTGGTCATACAGAACAGCCTGACTGGATGAAGGAAGGAATCACTCCAGGAGGTCAAGATCATTAGGAGGTTTCTTGGAAACTACCTACCGCAGAAGTGCTGTGTCTTTGCATCACATAGGTGGATTGCCAGGTTCTAGAGTTCAAAAAAGAAGTTGCCCTTTTTCTGCTCAAAAACTTGGGGGAAATTTTTACCTGTGATGAGGTTAAATGGTGTCCTTTGGAGAACTGCTTTAATCAGGCACACTATGGAATAATGATTGATAATGGACCAAATTATTTGAAACATACAAAGAACAATAAACTTTTAAATTTTACCTTAAAATTATAAATGTATGTTCACTTACCAATCCTCTCATATAGACCCAATAATTTTTCTTTGAAGAAGAGTTTTGTAGTGAAAGTTCTGCATCATCTTTTCCCCCAGCCCATTCCCAAAATAGATAATTTACACAATCTAGTCTTGGTTCCTTTTAAGTAAAGCAAGAGTCTAAAATGTATTTTTACATTTTAAAATGGATGAATTTAAGCTGGATGAATGCAGAGTTCATCAAGACCTTTATGATCTTGGCTAATTTCTTAGAGATGTTTCAATTAAACATCAATTCTATTTTTTTTTAATTTCTCATTTTATTGACATTCCAAAGCAATCAACTTGGTTTTTATCAAAACAACAACTCTCTTTGCATTTATATTTAACAGTTTGAATAATATTTAAATAAATTACATAATTATAACTAAAACTGGCATTAAAAGGTTTGGGAACACATACATTTGATTCTTGGGAAGCATACAGTATAGCAGGTAGGAGTCAAGTGCACCAGGCCCCTGGAGAGAGGCACATTAACGCCAAAGGTTCATCAGGATGTCTTGAACATCATAGGATGAATAGCACCAATTAAGTGGTCATGTATTAAGGCAATGTTTGTGGTCAGGATTTTAATTTACTTGCATTTCCTTAAAAATCTGCTTTAAAATGACTGATCTTTGTGCTCCCTCCTCAAAAATAAAATCTGTGCAAATCATTGAACTTCACATGTATCTGATCAGACAAGCATAGATATCAACAAACCCATAATACTCCCCCCACCAAGCATGTAGGAGAGGCCTGATGAAAACCTTAAGGAATGGCAAGAAGAATGCTTAAGAGTTCATTGCTTGGCCCCAAACCTTAGGGTGACAATGCAGATCAGCCTCTAATTCAGTGCTAAGTGGTAATACCTAGGCAATAAGTACATTAATACCAGTCTCAAGAGTCAGGACAGGCTTTCTGGAGAAGAGGGCCTTGACTTTGTCCTTAAATAGGATATGAAACATCCAATGGGATAGGAGGTTATACCATATAATTGAGAATGAGTGGGGACAATAAGAATGTTTGTGGGAACATCAAGGAGAATATGAAGAGAAGCTAAAAATGTGATCACTCACCAAAAATAGAACCAAAGAGACCCAGGAATTCTGAATCACTGTTGGAAACAGGGGACCATGGCAGGTTTCTGAGCATGGGAATAACATAACTAATGGAGTATTTGAGGATGAGCAGACTGGCAAGAGGACATTGGGTAGACTCAAGGAAGAAGAAGCTGGAACCAGGGCCACTTTGCAGGGGCTGTTAGAGTGATTTGGAAATAGCGTGCAGGGAGGTCTTGACAAATGTAGTTTGTGGACACAGAGATTTCACTAGACAAAATGACTGAATTGGGGGCCATACAACAGGGGAGATAAGTAGAAGAAACAAATATCTGAATCTAGGGAGATAAGAGACTTCGTAGGTGCCAGCTGGTACCATTGATGTAGTATGAAACTTGGGGAGCCAGTGTAAGGAAATGATGAATGCAAATTTGGGCTGTACAGGAGGTAGCAGGAGCAGTATGAAGAGGATGGTGGAAGGTTTGAGACATGGAGGTCTTGACCTAGGAAGGAAACACAGAAACCAAAGGGTCAATTCAGGAATTATCCACAGGGAAGCATGTGAGAAATCCCAAAGTGGCAGATCAAATGTCTAAGAAGGGTCCTGCAGAGAAGGGAAAGTCAATGTCAAGACTAAGCTTCAGCCAAAACCCCTGCTTCATCCACTGAGCCAGAGCTTTTCATGACATGGAAAAGGTGGCTAGAAGTGCTGCTCTCTAACATCTTACAGCCTAAGCTGCCTGCTATTAATTTTCCATTCTCCCCATTTGGGAGTCTTGGCCTCTGTCTTTCCTTCCTGGGTCTCCATTTAGACAATAGGCAATTAGACTCTGCATGAGCATGTGCTTAGGTTCAATCCAATTTTTCTTTTACTGTCAAATGTAGACTGATCCTAGCTCCCCTAGTCTCTTATTTCTATCCTTTCTTTTCTCTCCCCTCCTAACTTTTCCACCAATTGTATTTCCTTATCCCTTAAATTTCAATAATACCTTAAATTTCTCCCTTGTTAAGGATGTGAAGCCCTCCATTAGGACCCACACTCCATTGTGTCACACATCATTTAAATATCTTTATCACTTTCCCACTGGGAAAAACAGTAATTGATGGTATTTCCATTTATCTTCACTTTCTATGCTCCATCTGTGGAAAAGATGAGGGTTTCAAATAGCTCATTATTTATTTTCCACCAGGCTCAAGTTGGATTCCAGCACCGTCCTTACAGGGGCCCAGACTTTGCACTATCCCATAATGTTTTATGAGCAGTTTTACAATCCAGACACTGTATTATTATCATGTCCTTCTGAAAGATGGTTATGTGAATTGTCAGCAAACAGGAGCTGAAAGACAGGATAATCTGCTCCTGTTTGATGGTTGGTTCACAGTTCACCCTCTGAGAGCCCTTTGCTCTGTAGCTCCTGTACAGAGGAGCCCCTGCAGTGGGGCAGGTGACCACTCATGTCCAAAAGGCTCTCAAGTTCAATGACTCTCAAGACACTGCCTTGGAGCATTCTCCCCACAAAAATTTTTAGTGAGCATATAGGCTTTCCCACCCATTTTATGGACAAAGAAACTGAAGCTCAGAAATAAGACACCACCCATGAGGGACATATGTACAATGACCATCTAAGGACTGGAAACCAAGTCTTCTGACAATCAAAAAAATCTTTAAAATTTTGCTTTTCTAAATACATCACAAATATAATATCGAGCAAGTTTATTCAACCCTCCTAAGTAGAAACAAAAACCCACAGGTGAGGACATGCAATAATTCTAACTTGCTGTTTCAAGTTGAGACAACAAAGTGAGCAGAAGTCCTGGTAATTGGCCTGCCTTTGTCTCATCCACACAGTTGGGGCTCAAGTGCTCCACTCTTGATTTACCTGTCAGACTGCATCATTTCACCCAAGATTTATGAAGCTGAGGTGGAGTACTTTCCATCCCTTATTCATCACTCTTTTGCTTTTCTACATGAGAGAGAAATAACTGGAGCTGTGTGGAGTTGCTTCTCCTCATCATTTGGGGACATGCTAACCAATGACACTCTTGGGGACGGCTTTCAGAATGATGCCTGAGATGGGGAGAGGGAGGGAGGGCACAGATTTCCAGGTTCCTGAACAGTATTCATTAGGAGTCCAAGCTGATTCTTGGGCAGATGGGATTTTCTATAATAAAGCAGGGTTGGAAAGTACATGTTTAAAAAGCCTGAGGTGACATGCCGTAAAAAGAATACTGGACTTGGACCCAGGTTCTGTTTCTGACTTTACAACCAAATAGCTGCAGGACCCTTCTGAGCCTCCATGTTTTCATATATAAGATAAGTGTGTTGGTTTTATGGACCTGGAGACCCCACCCAGCTCTAACATTCTGGGGTTCTATGGAGACTTTGCATCCGGGTGTTGTGAGCAATGACTGCAAGGAGCATGGGCCGGAAGGGAAATGCCGAGGAAAGGCTAATGGGAAACACATGGTGCTGATGACTAGAGGCAGGAAGCAAGCTAGTAGGATCAGCAGGCTCAGGGGCTCCCCATAAAAGCTTCACTTCTCCAGGGGCAAACTGTTTCCAAACTCACAGCTGAGTACAGGCATGAAGAGTTGAACACCCATAATTTACTCTGTTCGTTGCTCATCAGAGAAGAGCGATTCATAATCATCTTTGTTGACTTTTAAAACACCCTTTGAAGCGAGCAGATTCTATTATCCTGTGTTTAAATATGAGATAACTGAGGCTCCAGGAAGGTAGGAGACTGCCCAAGATTTATTGTTTATGGGCTGACTTGGACAAGACCCAACATTTACTAGGTCCTTCTCACAGTCCTTTTTCAACTTAGTTTGCTATAGCAACCACTTGTATTTCTGCAGAACTTCTTACTTTTAGAGTGTGTTAAAAACCATTACCTCATTTTATCCCACCATGACCCTATTAATTGGGGATACTAAGGGCTATTTTTCTAGTTTTAGGGATGGGAAGAGTGAGGCCCAGGGAAAGTAATTGATTTTCCCTGAGTTTCCTTTTTATTCAGCAACCCTCATACAGCACTTACAATCCACCCAGCACAACTCAGACACAGCTGCCCAATGGCAAGAGCAACATTGATCTCCCAGTGTCTTGAATATATAACCTGTGCCCTTTAAGAGCTGCAATTTTTTATGTGAAAAATAAAAGCTCTCAAAAGAAAGTTTTACATACAGTATAGACAAAATGGCTCCTCAATGGTACTATCCCACCCAAATATTTGTCCTCCATTTGCCACTCTTAGTTTAAGATGGACTTCAGCCCCAGAATTAACAACTTAAGAGATATAGTTGACCCTTGAACAACTCGGGGAAATTAGGGACACCAAACCCCTGAACAGTCAAAGATACACATACATATAACTTTTGACTTCCCCAAGACTTGACTAATAATAGCATGTTATTGAACAAAAGTCTTACCAATAATGTGAACAGTTGATTAATACATATAAGGTGGATCAAACCTGGGTTTACAGTTGTGAGCATGTGAAACACAGAATTAATAAAGTTATTGTAATAATCATAACCTGCATGTCTTCTCCCATATGAACAACCATAAACCTAATTCTGCCCCACCCTGCATTGTATGTAATATGTATTCTTAGAATAAAGTAAGCTAGAGAAAAGGAAATGTTAAGAAAATCATAAGGATGAGAAAATATATTTACTGTGTTTACTGGGAAAAAGTGCTTATAAATGAACTCACATAGTTTAAACCCAGACTGTTCAAGGGCCAACAGTACATAATAATTCTTAGAGAAATGGTAGGCAATAATAATAATTGATGAGGACACCAAGGCTTTGATTTGGTATAGTCAAAGAATGTACCAACGCTTTCCAACCTCCCAGTCTTCTCTCTCTACCTTCTCAGCACCATGATTCCATAGTCTTCCCCACCCTGGGCCTGTATCCTTTGTTCAGTCCCTGATAATCCCCACTGATGAGTTGACAGTGCATCAATGGAATAAGCTATAGATAGAACAGAGGTTGGATGGCCAGCCCACAAAAATGGTTTGGAAAGAGATGTCTGTCCTGGGAAAAGGCACTAAGATTCTCTTTATCTTTAAGAACATATAAAATATTCTCACTG
Source organism: Noctilio leporinus (assembly GCA_004026585.1). Taxonomy (NCBI): domain Eukaryota; kingdom Metazoa; phylum Chordata; class Mammalia; order Chiroptera; family Noctilionidae; genus Noctilio; species Noctilio leporinus. The sequence continues at coordinate 151,070 of PVIW01003788.1, forward strand.
GGAGATATTATGCCTACCTTCTCATTACATGACTTCTCCTTGTCAAGTGTGCAATCATGACTTTTCAACTGGACTGTAGGCTCCCTGAAGGCAGAAGACATACTTCCTTCACCTCCATTCCTCGCTGCAGTTTCTGTTAGCTAGTCACATGAAATACGTTAGTTGGTTTAAAAAATAACTTGCAAGTGGAACACGTACTGATTTAGTCCTGACAGCACAAAACAGAGCTGAATGAGCTACTATACTCAGTGGAATAGCAACCTTCGAACAACATTGGACATTTTCTAAGAGAAGCATAGAGCTGTCCCAGGCTCCTGGCTCTGTCCCAGGGAACTAGCATTGGTCACACTTGCCTGTGTGAGGAAGCCCTTTCTTTGCTGATTCTGGACCACCCATCACAACGGCAGGAAATCGATCCATCTGCTATCCTCCCTCAGGGAATGACTGCATTGCAACCATCTCCTTTCACCTATTAAGATGCCAAATGTATTTATTCATTCTTCAACACAGAGTTGAGAAAATATTAGTATTGGCTGAGCTGAAATGGTGGGTCATTTTACCAAACTAATAGTGACCAAGTTATTCCAAAATATCTACTGAGGGACATAAGTAGCTTGGAAATGAACACCCCCCCCCACCCACACACACACACACCTTCCTTTGCTGGAAGAGTGTGGGAGTGATTCTTCACATTTGTCGTGGGGAAAACCAAATCCCTGGTCTGACATTCACTTTATTTAACTTCATGGTAAAAGCTATTGACTTCTCCTATTAGTGGGATTAGAAAAAGATGCACTGGCCTGGAAATCAGAAGGCCTGGCTTCTCACCCTGGCTCCATGCCCAAGACCTCCTTTCTCTGGTTCTTTCCATGAGACCACACCACTTGCACACCTGCCTGTCACTTAGTACCAAGTGATGGGTTCATTTGGGTGGCATGTTCCTTTGAAGACCACCCAGAAGTTCCTGCTGACACTCATGCTTTCTACTTAAACTTATTGGCAGTGGGAAGACCAGCCTCTGAGGTACACAGTGTATGTGCAGGACAGTGTCAAAGCTCCACCTGGAGAGCCCAGGAACTGAGCTCTCTCCCTTCTTATCCACTAACCCGCATGTGGCCAGGAAAACCCCTTCAGTTTCTGTGCTTGCTTCTCTGCCCATAAGTTGGAAATAATGATGTGAATAACCCCCATCCAAGGGTTTCCTCCAGAGCTCTTATGAGAATTAAATGGGATTAGAAATATGACCATATTTTAGAAACAAAATGATGTGCAGAGACAGATGTTTATCAGAGCTTCTGTGTGTACCAGCAGGACAATCCAGGCAGGAGAACTGGCATCTGGTTCTAGCTTAATTGCTAACTCTGTGACCTCAGGCAAGTCTTAAGAACACTCTGGGCCTCACTTTTCTCATCTGTCAAATGGGGATTAAGCTAACTGCCCTACATTTCACAGATGGGTACAGTGAAGATCTGGAATAATGTGTCTGAAAAGGCGTTGACAAACATACAACACTATACTCAACCAAGAAAGGCTTTGTACCAAGTCCATCCGGATTGAAGTCCATTCACATTCGGTGGGAGAAACCCACCATCCTAAGAGGGGGTTTCCAGAGGGAGAGATTACACTTCTAGAAGGTGTGTCATTCAATAGAAGCAGCCTGGGAATTAAAAATACAGGCTAAACATTTACAAGGAAAACTCACAACACAGCCAGTCCCTTGGGACAGCATGTATCTTAGCAGTATTATATCCAATGCAAATCAAACTGCACCTTTCAAGGGCACAGTGTAACTTCCTTGGGTTGTTGGATAGAAATGATCCATGTTTAAGAAGCTATAAAATGGTGACCACAGACCATAACTTTAAAATAAAAAACATACTTTGCAGAACTGCGATTGCAGAAATTGTACCCAGTATTGAATGAGTGGAGGAAAGATGGTACTAACGCAAATATGAAGCAGAGAACAGCACTAACCATGGATGCCCCAGAATCATGGGAGAGGGAGAGTCCTCAGGGCTGGGACGTACCTATCCCTATGAACTGGAGATAGTGGGAGTCCCCAGGGCACATACCACCCAAGCTGGTCCTGAAACATGGATTGTAATTGTAAAGGCAGAGGAGAAGGGGATGATCCCAAGGTGACATGGTGGGTCTGGGTAGGAAGGTGAGCAGAAGAGAATGGTTTAATGGCAGAATGGACTGACCCCTGGGACTGCACTTACTGTGCCCCACCCCACATCAAAAGAAGAAAACTGAAATAAAACTTCCACTTGGGTTCTGTTTAATAAATACAATGCACTATGAATTTCAGCTTCTCTGACGTCATTCTGAATGATGACTAGTCATTCTTAATGAACAGTGGCTTGTTTTTGGCAATGAATTGGTGATGCCCAGCAGTTCTTGATGAGCCCCCAACATGTCCCCTACTGTTGGTTTTATTTATTTAAAATTTTATTGATAATTTTTAGAGATGGGGGAAGGGAGAGAGGCTGAGAGGGAGAGAAACATCAGTGTATGGTTGCCTTTCACCTGCCTCCAGCTACAGACCTGGCTGGAGATGTGGCCTGCAACCTGGTTATGTGCCCTGGCTAGAGAATCAAACCAGAGACCTTTGGGTTCACAGGCTAGCACCTTATCCACCTTGCCACCAGCCAGGGATCTACTGTTGGTTTTAGATACCTGAGATAAGATAGGCATCTGTTGCTCTCAAGGGAGAAGTCCATGTCCTTTTTCTGGAAGCACGTACACCACTCCCTCCCAAGTACCTAGTGGACAAGAGGACCGAGCAGCAGGTGTATTACTGAACAGGTGTGAGAGAATCCAGGAGCCGAGGGCAAAATGGACTTTTAAAAAAATATGTTATTTATTATTTTTAGACAGAGGGGAAGGGATAGAGGTAGAGAGGGAGAGAAACATTGGTGTATGGTTGCCTTTCACCTGCCTCCAGCTACGGACCAGACTGGAGACCTGGCTTGCAACCTGGTTATGGGCCCTGGTGGGAATCGAACCAACAACTTTTAGGTTCACAGGCCAGCGCCTTATCCACTGTGCCACCAGCCAGGGCTCACAGTTAGATTTTTAAAGGCTAAATCCATCAAGCTTGGAGTGTGCAGGGCACTCATGCTCCCAGCAAGATCCTACCTTGCAGCAGTCTGGCTACAGCTAAGCATGGGGAGTCACTTTGTGGAGTAGGATTTGGGAGGCGTTGACCTACCTGAGCAGAAGCATTCTGGTGAGGCTCAGGGGAGATGGTCTCACCTGGCCACTCTCAGGGCTCCATAGTAAGCACTCAGGAAGCCTTGAGGTAGTATGGGGTTTCCTTAAAAAACTAAAAATGGAACTGCCTTTTGATCCAGCAATTCTACTACTTGGACTATACCCAAAGAATCCTGAAACACCAATTCATAAGAACCTATGCACACCTATGTTCATAGTGGCACTATTTACAATACCCAAGTGCTGGAAACAGCCCAAGTGCCCATCAGTGGATGATTGGATCAAAAAACTTTGGTACATTTACACAATGGAATTCTATATAGCAGAAAGAAAGAAGGAACTTGTACCCTTTGCAACAACATGAATGGAACTGGAGAGTATTATGCTTAGTGAAATAAGCCAGTCAGTGAAGGACAAATATCATATGTTCTCACCCATTACGGGACAATAATTGAGCAAAACTAACAACAAGCAAAACAGAACCAAGTATATGAATACAAGGAATAGGCCTTCAG